>JACCGJ010013739.1:0-38228 GCA_013407085.1 Atriophallophorus winterbourni | reverse complement strand
AAAATTAGTTTGGCTGGATCTAGTGACTTGCAGAGTAAAAGCTGATACAGTCCATCTGTGTTTCCTTCGATTGCATGCAATACTTCTGATGTTATGTTAAGATATGTTAGACGACTGCTCTTTCTGAGGAACGCGATTAAGTAATTCGAGCGACAGTGTTCGCGTACCGGATGGACAAAAGCACGTCAAGGAAACAATTGCTTTGAAACATCAACATTTTTACACCTGGAACGTAATTGAAAACAAAAACATTCTCAAATAGCGCGCTGACTCAAAAGCTAGTAGCATGTGAAAGATTTGACAAGTTTACCCATTTACATTGTAAGAGGAACATGAAATCAAATGTGATCGCTTACTATATTTAAGAGAGCACTAGGAGGCTCAATTTCTTATCTTCATCAATTTAAGGCATCCAATTCAATTTTAATGGTCTAAAAAGCATATAGCTTTACAAAAACCACAGAATAATATAACAATTTTGTGACACTTCTAGAAATTTAAGAATATGCGAATTTTTAGGGACCAAGAGGTTGTCCAGATCCTTCTGGAGCAGTTCGCAGTCTTCAGACTTACTTATTTTCTATCGACCGCGAGCAGTACGATCTTGCATTTGATGAGAGCCGGTATGTCATTAGCATAAAGCGCGAAGAGGATTGGTCCGAGGACGGATCCCATTACTGCTGTCAATACCCGTTCGCGCCTTGTATGGTACAACAAACCTTCCAACATTGCGTCGAGCAGATACACGTTTTGAACCGGAATAGGACAAATAATTAATCGCTAGGCCTGCAAGAAATCGTGACCACTCAAACCCGCTAGAACGGTAAAATTACTTTCCGAAAACTTATATTTTAATCTCATTTTATCAAAAAAAGAAATTAAATACACACAAGGAATGACTTTGAAAATCACTAAAACAATGAAACTTTGACAGGGTGAGAGATTAATTAACTTTGAACGCTGATGAATTAACATCATTTTAGTATTTACAAGAGAACGAGTAAAAGCATCGGGCCAGGGTAGTAAGGCATTTATAATCACGCGTGTGTGTAAAAGGGTGAAAAACGTCATTGGTTCATTAACATTGCGTTGAGGGTTTAGAAAATTGAACTGGTGCGGCAAGCAACGGGGTGTTGATGAGATTCGAGTATGGAAGAAAAATGTTTGAAAAGTACTCAAGTTGGACGTGGTCAAGGTCGATTATACCTGAGGAGATAAATCAAAAAGGATAATGGCCAACATGTGAAGGCTTAATAATATATAGCAACGAGAAAGCAACATAAACCACTCGATCACCATCATCATGAAGCACAAGTCTGGAGCCAGACAATGTGCCAAGCAATATGACGCAGGAAAAGCAGACAAGCAAGCGCGTGAAAAAGAGAAAGCAGGCAAGCGGAATATAGAGTGCTTGGAGAGTTGGTTCATTATGTTTTAGCGGCTACTCATCAGTACCAAGTTCGTCGAAATATTCACCAAGTTTATCACGACGGTCCACGTTGGAAGCACTGGACTCGAGTTTCGTTCTTACTTGAGCTCATCAGCAGTGCATATCCTGTCTCGGGTCGGATTCGCACCCAGGACCTTCACCATTGTGGCCTCATGACTCACGGCCTGAGTTACCGTCCACCGTTTGATCGATCGCGATTAATCCTTCATGAATGTTTCTCCAGACTGGCACATTTGAGTAGCGTCATATGCCCGACCAGTCGAGAAGGAGCCAGTGACATCTGTTGTGATCGTCCAACTGATCTGATCTCCTTGTCAGGTATGCAAAGCAAATGCGTAAAAAGCAGCTTGTTTTTGTAGTTTTCCTGCATGCGATTTTTTTTATATAAAATAATACCGGATAAAAATTATGACATAATCAAATACACTGGCGCCACTGACTTTGATTTACAGCCATATCTCGTAAGGTTTCCAATCAACTATTAGGTGGAGCTCTTGGACCATAGGCAAACGAATGAGCCCAACTGAGCCTAGCTCTACGGTGAGTTTCTTCATCTCAACGCGCCAAGTCATAGACTGGTCACCCGATCATTTTCCCAGCTTCTGTCAAGGTTCTGCGAATAAGGCGCGGTATGGTAAACGGTAAAAAGGCATTCATAAAACATGTCTCAACTATTGCAAACAAGCAAGCATCAGCATTCTTCTCAGAGCGTGGCCACTTCGTCCTAACACCCGATTGCAGACATCTATCTTGTAACACGATGCTGCCACCGAATGGGAACAATCCTACACAGGCAAGGTGTGTCAAAAACAGAAAGCCGACGGACATCTTCCCCTCGGATAGACCAGGTTTCGCAGCCATAAAGTAGTGTAGTACGCACCACTGCGTTGCACATTCAGCCTATAGTATGGAGTGAAACATCGCGTCGACGCCACAAATGGCGAAGGTTAGCAAACGCTGCACTCGCTCGCTTATCCCGGCAGAAGTTTAACACCTGCGCGCACCAGATCATCTAAAGCTTTCTTTGGGGCATCGTCCATCGCGAAATTAAAAAGGAACGACGAGATAGGGCAGCCCTGCCGCACCCTGCTGGAGATATTGAAAGCGGGCGACAATTGTCCGTACGCTCGAACGATACCCGAAGTTCTTCAAGATCCAAACATACTTCACGGGCAACCAGCAGACAAAGACTTTCGCGATCGATTGAAATGAATGCCGCTCGGATGTCAAGGAATACCACGATAGTTGTTCTACGAAATGCGTGTGGTTGCTCCAGTAACCCAGTGTTGAGCTAAACAAGAAGTCAACACAAAACTATCCAACGCGGCTGTTTCCAAGGTTTGAATCCCACTCCATTGTTCATCAATATTATTTTGGGGAACTGCAGAAAGATGCAAACTCAAAATGCCCTGAAACCGTTGGAGAACCGGGAGAAAATTAAACCTGGCATTATTCAACTACCTTGCAACATTTCCACGTTTCCCGCCAAAACGCATCGAGAGCTTAGCACAGACTAACGCATGATCGGACTCTGGACAGGCGCCCTAGTATTAATGTCAATCTTACACACTCCCTCGGCACGAGTAGCTGATAGCAATATGGTCAATTTGCGTGAAGAAGGCTGTCAATCGACATTTCCCGGTGAAGCAGTGACGCTTCGAATGGAGGAAGTTAGTGCTGGCAAGGTTAAGTCTGTGCTCTGAGCACAAGCAAAGCAATCTTCCGCCATTGTCATTACGATGACAATCCAGACAAAACCTTCCACCCACAAAATGCTCTTTTGAAGATAGACGGCCTACACGTGCATTCATGTCACCAGCTAAGACAACGATGTCACACTTTGATTCAAGTCTAATGAGTTCTTGTAATCTTCTATAAAACTCATCCTGGTCATGTTTACAGCTACAATCAGTCGGTGCATAGTCAGCAACCGCAAACAGGCTGCGGTTGCCAGTTTGCACGAACCCTGTTGTCTAACTGCACAAAGACGACTGTCGACTGGGATCCAGTTTAACTGTGCGACCTCAGCTCGCTCACTCAAGACGATTCCGACAACAGCTTGATCAGATACCATGGCATCGTCCTCAGTGGACAGGCGTAGGTATTGTGACTTGCGTAAGTTCGAAGGGTAAGACAATCGTGTAACTGAGTTAGAGTTATGCATGCGTGTTTCCGAGAAACAGCACACATCTACATCGAGGCTATTTGAATGGTATGCGCGGGCGTAAGAACGCTTCGAAGGCATTCGAAGCAGACAAAATATTCGAAGTGTCTGAATTTGGAAACCTCGATGAACAAGCTGCACTTCTGCCAGGGCTAACAAAGAACCACAAAACTGAAAACAGGTAATAAAAAGTTTGCATGCAGTGTAAGATCATTTAAAACATTTTGAGAAGAGAGCTTAGGAGCACGGGATCTGTCATTTTTACCTTTATTTTCATAATTGCTTGTGAGCGTGATACTACTCGTTTGCCCAGGCCGAAGTAGAGGGTTGGCTTATGGGGCCACACCCGGAGCCTTTGGCTAAAAACCTGAACCACGAGGCAGTGGGCATTTCATAAGCTCAAACTAATGTAAGAAGTCTCGCAAATGTTCAAAATAAACCTTCTTATATTCGAACCAAGGCATCACTAGTCCGTTTGAAAAGATTGTTGAACATGCAGCTCTCCGAGAAATGTTGCAGTCTGCTTCAAAGATTTCCGTAAAATATGTTGATCAGATTCACATTTGGATGCCTGTGGATTTTCCCGAACATAATTCAATAGCTACTTAAACTTCACACGCATTCAAGATACCAACCAGTCTCCAATCATTTTGTCAGTTGTGGTCTCTTTTCTAGTCTCATGTGACGACATTTGTGGTTTAACAGCTGTTGTTTGTCAATCGTATTTTTTCGTACAACTCCTACTCGTTTGCGAGATGTGGAACGGCTGATAATCTTGTAATTCAATTAAACATCCAGCCGATAATAGTAACAAAACTCAATGATATTCGAGTGCAATCGGTTAGAGTAGTTTTTTCAAGATTCAAGAATTTATGGTCATAAAAAGCACATAGCTTCACAATTACCATATCATATATATATATATATATATATATATATATATATTTACACAATCATTTAAAAATGAAAAAGTGCCACCCGGCAATGCACGAGAAAAAGAAAGAAAGAAAAAAAAGTACAATATGAGGGGTAATTTTTTTTGTCCATTGTTCCACATGTCGATTTTTTCATTTTTTTACAAAGTTGAGGGGGGAACACAAAATAGAATGCACTCTCTCCACTGTTGCCGGTTCTCAGCCATCGTCGACAGCGTGTCAAGCCACAGACACTCACTATCCCTTGGACCCCACCCAGGAAGCCGCGTTCGTCCGACCCGAGCTAAACCCGACGTCAAGCGTTTTAAGGCCTTCTTCCAGGTCAGCGGTTGTCCACCTGAACACCGCCGCTAGCCTGGGCCAACCGACACACGCAGCGCGCGGAAGGGTAGGCGCTCAGGCTTCATTCTCAAGACATGCCCTAGCCAGAGGAGACGGGAACGGTCGATTAGGTCTCGTAGCATCAGGCTGTCGACACCTAGAACACGGTGCCTCACTTCAACGTTGCTAGTGCGGTGTTGCCACCACACTCGTGCAAGCCTCCGTAAACATCGATGTTCAAACACCTCCAAGCGCCGGAGCTCCTCTGCGCGTACTGCCCAGCTCTCGCACCCGTAAAGCAAGACCAACCTGACTGAGGCCAGGTAAACTCTCCCCTTGAGTCTCAAACTCACGTCAGACCGCTTCCAGAGATGACCTAGACTAGTGAACGCGAAGCGCGCTCTCGCAATGCGAGAGCCGATCTCACTTTCCAGCCCTCCTCCCGCCGTGATGCAGCTACCAAGATAGGTGAACTGTTCCACACAGTCCAGACTGAGGTCATCGACGTCAGAGTGGGCTGCAACCCCTCCCAATCTTGAAGAAGAACCTTACACTTAGTTGGAGCTAAGTGCAATCCGTACCTAGACGCCTCCAATGCTAGCTGGTTCATGGCATTCTGTAGGAACACCGGATCATCACCAAGCAAAGCAATGTCATCGGCATAATCAAGGTCAGTGACACGGTTACCTGGAAGTAGCTCGATCCCACCCTCAGTGAAGCTACGGAGAGCATTCTGGAGGACATCCTCAATCGCAAAGTTGAACAAGAATGGGGACAGCGGACAGCCCTGGCGCACGCCACTGGTTGTGAGGAACGCCGGCGATAGGCTGCCGTAGACCCTGACCCTCCCTGATGAATGAGAATAGAGCTCCTTCAAGATGGCGACATACTTAGGAGGGATGCCACTTCTAAGCAAGCAGTTCCAAAGAGTAGTTCTGTCCACCGAGTCAAACGCGGTCCGGATGTCCAGAAAAGCTACGATGGTTGGTCGCCGGTACAGGTGTCTGTGCTCTAATAACTGTCGCAGGACAAAAAGCTGATCCACGCATCCTCGCCCCGGGCGGAATCCAGCCTGTTCCTCCCGGCAACGTAACTCCCGAATGGGCGATAGCCGACGAAGGAGGATGGAAACCAGGAGTTTAGACGCGACAGGAGTCAGGGATATCCCACGATGATTGGAACACAGAGTCCGTGCGCCCTTCTTAAAGATTGGGATAACCGTCGATTCACCCCATGACGCCGGGACCCGCTCCTCAGCCCATACTTTGGTAAACAAATCACGTAACTCTGCTGCCACAAGATCACCTCCCTGCTTAAACAAAATCGGGTGGAGGTCGTCAGGACCAGGTGACTTGTGGCGCTTCAGTGCTCGAATAACCTCTCTCACCTCCTGGAGATCAGGAGCGGCTAAGGAAACGGGCCAAGGCGTGCAAATCGGTGTCTCAGGCGGCGAGGTCGGAGGGGGTGGCTGGCTGAACTGAGCACCAAAGTGCTCAGCCCATCGTTCTAAGCGTCTACTAAGATTGGTGATCGGCGAGCCGTCAGTTTCGCAAATAGTCTCGCTCACTGTATTCAGTTTCGAACCAGTAGCTCTAACTAACTGAAACAATTTGCGAGTATTGCCCGATGCGGCTGCAACCTCCATCTCACAAGCACGTTGCGTCCACCAGAACTCGCGGTCATTCCTTAAGCTGGCCTTTAAGCGGGTATTGAATTCTCTCCGAGCACGGTTGTGTTCAGTGCCGGTGGGTAAAGTTCGACGGTGATCGATTAAAGCAAGTGACTGGGCCGAGAACCAAGAGCGTGGCGAAGCGCGGGTGGTTTGACAGCTTTCAGAAGTAGCGCAGGACAGTGCTGTCCGAACGAAGTTCCAGTGCTGCTCAACATCAGACGGGGGTGCTTCTGCGAGCTCCCTGGTCAATGCATGATGGAACTGGGTTCTGACAGCGGGGAGCATCAAAGAGGCGGTGTCTACATGCGTTCGTCTTGCGCGTGCCTTACCCCCAAATTGGAAGTTGACTGTCGCACAGACTAGCGCATGGTCTGAGTCCACACTGGTGGTCCAGTATGAACGACAATCCTTGATGCTACCACGCCACCTGTAGCTAATAGCAATGTGGTCAATTTGAGACCAGACGTGGTGTGATGGTGAGCGCCATGTGGCCATTCGACGCTGGGAACGCCGAAATGCCGTACTGGAGAGATAGAGGCGGTGATCGCCACAGAATGTGAGCAATCGTTCTCCGTTATCTGAACGCCCGCCATCCAGCCCATACCATATCATAGTAAATATGCGTTCAATAAGAGGTATAAAAAAACAATTATACGATGTCAATGGAGTCAAGTAATATGCATACCCTGAGTCAATACACAGGCATCGTCAAATCGTTATGTAACAAATAAGTGTCCAAGGTTCGAGTGAATGTTTGGATACAGGGAGAGGTGATAATTGCTTTGGCAAGGGCATTCCACAGGAAACAGACACGTACCGAATAGAAATATCGGCAATTAGTACGGAAATGGGGAATTTGTAGTGCCGCTGAGTGGTTACGTGTAATTCCTGATTCACGGTATTTGAACAAATGTTTCAGTGGATGATCTGGAGTATTCAATATTTTGTAAGTAAGGATAACGTCACTTCGAAAGGTACGTGAAGGGGGAGGTAACGTCCTAAATCGCTGTTTAAGTGCTAGCTTACCGTTTTTCGTTCGAACCCATTCAACACACTTGAATTCGAGGTTCCTACGTTTCATTAACACGATTTAATAGACACTAACAATGACAAAACCTTCAACTTGTACCTAGTTGTACCAATGAGTGAGCTAAAAAAATGCTCCAAATGTTTCCCAATCGAAACACATAATTCAGCCAACGCTGACAAGATAGACTGCCAAATTATAAATGCAAGGGTATAAAATTACCGTAGAAAAGTCTATCAAATACTAGACACCCAAATTGGTGTCAAAATCCGAATGCCCAAAATGGCAACCAAATTCAACAAGAATGTCCGACAATTGCATAAATAATGAATTAAAACAAAAGGTACACCAAATATGTGAACAGAGTTCCAATAAGACAATTACAAAAGGCAAGGTTTAACATCTTAATTATAAAGAAATAATAAACAAAACCAAATTCAAGTCACAAAAATCAGTATTTTATAAAAGTCGGAAGTAGAAAGGAAAAAGAAGAATTTCAAAGCTACACGACACTTAACATGTCTCTTACACCTCCCACCAAATTCTTCCATGGATTCAAAATGTGTAATCAACCTAGCTAAAATGTCTGCAACCTACAATTCGTAAAGCAAACAAAAGGACAATAGAATAAAGCATGTGACTTTATTTAGTGGCGAGTCACACACGCCACGTCGCATCACCATCACTGGACACATGTGGCATTTATAGGGAAAACGTTTGCTAGACAAAGACCCACCACGTCCTCCGGTTCTGCCACCGTCCCCTACAATGAGCTCATGCATGTTATCCCACCCGAACGAGCCTTGTGTATTGCATCCTCAAATAACGATATTTCGCGCCATCTAAACAAGTCCAATCTACAAAATAGTATTAGTGTATCATGAGTTCGAAACACAAATGGCTCCTCAGGTACACAACGGAACACTTTACTCCAATCATATGGATTGTCATGGCTACCATATGTCTCCCCCATTTCGGCTGATTCAGTGTCATGTGAACCAGGCTTACTATTCATTTGGGCTGAATAGGTGTCAGGTGAGCCAGGCTTGCTCTCCATCTTAATTGAATGAGTTTCGGAAACTTCAATCACAGAATCCGACTGAGCAAATTTACTGTCAGGTAACTTAGCTTGCTGAGCACAAGCGACAACACAAACTTGAACATCCTTCAATTTTACACCAACAGAAAGCATTTCTTGACAGTTAACGAGGCTAACAGGCCTAGCTATGTATTCTTTTAGACATTTGCACAATTGACCAATTCGACTCCAATCAATACGAGCTCGACGTGACACGAAGTCTGTGAGTTGCTTAAATGTAATTTCTAATCCTTCGCAGTATATAGCGTTCTTCAGATCAGCCCACTGTTGCTGGAACACAGCCGGTAAAATATGCACAATACACTCCAAAGTGTCACTTGCATTCAAAATCACCTGGCACTCCAATAGAGTGAGGGCAACCTGACATTTATGCATTGAAGAAGCGAGACCCGCGAAGCATTCTGATTGGCCAATCAGTCGTCGGGCCTCTTCCAATAACTCATCTAACACAGAGTAGGCCACAAGACAAGGTAGACCTGATGCTCGTTTATGACAGGCACCATGAGTTGATTTAGAGATTGTGGCATTTGCAATCGCTAAATCTGGCTCTAATTCAAGTGCCCGTTTAGAAAGTGCACAGTTACAGTCGAGTCCATGTCTACCAACTGATGGAGACTCGAAATCAGCTGCGCCATCTTTTAGGGACCGAACCGCTTTACACCATAATATTGCTGAGCGTTCAGGCATAATAGATGTACAATAATGATTTTGAAACACAAAATGAATGAACGTGACCAGGAGTTCAACAAAATTCTCCAAAGGAATCGAGCTTCAATTTTCGAATCCGCGCAGATTCACGCAATTCCAAGGACGAAGTTGAGCAGTGGATCCACCAAGTTGAATACTGCTTCGGTTGCAACAAACCAAATAGTATTTTCTCCGCGACAAATACGAGAAGGAAACAGAACAGAATGGCGGCACGAAGATCCAAGTTGATCCTTGTTCGAATAGGCAGAAGATCCAAATTGACCGTTCCCAATTGAGCAATTCAATTTTCTGTTTCTCCAAATAGAACAATCCGAGTTGAGAACTGTAACGACTAAAGTCGCTGTTTAACGCGCAGACCACCCGTTTCTTAGTTCGACAATTCAAAACAATGATTCGAGTTTACTACGGTTCTATTAACAAGATTAATAGACAATAACAATGGACAAACCTCAACTGTACCGGGTTGTACAAATGATGTGAGCCAAAAATGCTCAAATGTTCCAAATGACAACAATAAATTCAGCCAATGCTGACAAGATAGACTGCCAAATTATAAATGCAGAGGGATAAAATTACCGTCAAAATGTCTATCAAATACTAGACACCCAAATTGGTGTCAAAATCCGAAGTGCCCAAAATGGCAACCAAATTCAACAACAATGTCCGACAATTGCATAAATAATGAATTAAAACAAAAGGTACACCAAATATGTGAACAGAGTTCTGATAGGACAATTACAAAAAGCAAGGTTAACATCTTAATTATGATGAATTAATAAACAAAACCAAATTCAAGTCACAAAAATCAGTATTTTATAAAAGTCGGAAGTAGGAGGAAAAAGAAGAATTTCAAGCTTCACGACACTTAAGATGTCTCTTACAGGGAGCTTCAGCTTTTTCAACCTTTCCTCGTATGTAAGGTCTCGAAAACCACGCACGAGTTTAGTTGCACGATGATATATCCTGTCAAGCAAGAATATATCTTTTTTCATCCACGGAGTCCATGCTTGCGATGCATGTTCCATTGTGGGAATTAAGTAAGTCTTCATGATGCTTGGCAACGTTACAGACGTAAAGGTTCTGAAGATCCGTCGTAGCATACCTAGAAGCTTTGAAGCACGTTTGTAAATGACCTCACAATGCACGCTGTTCTTTAGGCTGCCACATATCCAGACTCCAAGATCCTTCTCCGATTCGGTCCATCTCAAAATCGTCTGCCCAAAGTGATATTCGTACTGAAAGGGCTTACTGATTTGCAGAAACTTGCATTTTCGAAAATTGAACGGCAGTTTATTTCTAACTGACCATTCGTGTAGTGTATCGAAATCACTTTGCAGTTTTACGCAGTCTGCAGTTGATTTTATTCGCATATAAAGTTTAACATCATCCGCAAAAAGAACTACCTTGCATGAGAGCCTCTCAGGTAAATCATTGATGTAAACTAAGAAAAGCACTGGACCGAGAACGTAACCTTGCGGTACACCACTGGAGGTATTAGTGGCTCGTGATTGTACCCCGTTAACTCGAACGGTTGCCTTGCGCCCATTGAGGTAGCTTTCGAACCATACGAGTAGCTGCCCGTCAATACCAATCTGTTTCAGCTTTTGTAGCAACAGCAAGTGATCAACTCTGTCGAAAGCTTTCGACATATCCAGATAGCACGCGTGCACACTGTCTCCTGCGTCAACCGTTTGGGTGAAATCGTTTAATACCGTCAGCAACTTTGTCAATCATGAGCGAGCTTTACGAAACCCATGCTGGGCGACAGATAGTATATTTTGTGATTCCAAGTGATGAACTATATTATCCGTCACTATGCGCTCCATCACGTTGCGCCTTGTATGGTACAACAAACCTTCCAACATTGCGTCGAGCAGATACACGTTTTTCAACGGGAATAGGACAAATAATTAATCGCTAGGCCTGCAAGAAATCATGACCACTCAAACCCGCTAGAACGGTAAAATTACTTTCCGAAAACTTATATGTTAATCTCATTTTATCAAAAAATGAAAATAAATACACACAAGGAATGACTTTGAAAATCACTAAAACAATGAAACTTTGACAGGGTGAGAGATTAATTAACTTTGAACGCTGATGAATTAACATCATTTTAGTATTTACAAGAGAACGAGTAAAAGCATCGGGCCAGGGTAGTAAGGCATTTATAATCACGTGTGTGTGTAAAAGGGTGAAAAACGTCATTGGTTCATTAACATTGCGTTGAGGGTTTAGAAAATTGAACTGGTGCGGCAAGCAACGGGGTGTTGATGAGATTCGAGTATGGAAGAAGAATGTTTGAAAAGTACTCAAGTTGGACGTGGTCAAGGTCGATTATACCTGAGAAGATAAATCAAAAAGGATAATGGCCAACATGTGAAGGCTTAATATATATAGCAACGAGAAAGCAACATAAACCACTCGATCACCATCATCATGAAGCACAAGTCTGGAGCCAGACAATGTGCCAAGCAATATGACGCAGGAAAAGCAGACAAGCAAGCGCGTGAAAAAAGGGAAAGCAGGCAAGCGGAATATAGAGTGCTTGGAGAGTTGGTTCATTATGTTTTAGCGGCTACTCATCAGTACCAAGTTCTTCGAAATATTCACCAAGTTTATCACGACGGTCCACGTTGGAAGCACTGGACTCGAGTTTCGTTCTTACTTGAGCTCATCAGCAGTGCATATCCTGTCTCGGGTCGGATTCGCACCCAGGACCTTCACCATTGTGGCCTCATGACTCACGGCCTGAGTTACCGTCCACCGTTTGATCGATCGCGATTAAGCCTTCATGAATGTTTCTCCAGACTGGCACATTTGAGTAGCGTCATATGCCCGACCAGTCGAGAAGGAGCCAGTGACATCTGTTGTGATCGTCCAACTGATCTGATCTCCTTGTCAGGTATGCAAAGCAAATGCGTAAAAAGCAGCTTGTTTTTGTAGTTTCCCTGCATGCGATTTTTTTTATATAAAATAATACCGGATAAAAATTATGACATATAATCAAATACACTGGCGCCACTGACTTTGATTTACAGCCATATCTCGTAAGGTTTCCAATCAACTATTAGGTGGAGCTTTTGGACCCTAGGCAAACGAATGAGCCCAACTGAGCCTAGCTCTACGGTGAGTTTCTTCATCTCAACGCGCCAAGTCATAGACTGGTCACCCGATCATTTTCCCAGCTTCTGCCAAGGTTCTGCGAATAAGGCGCGGTATGGTAAACGGTAAAAAGGCATTCTTAAAACATGTCCCAACTATTGCAAACAAGCAAGCATCAGCATTCTTCTCAGAGCGTGGCCACTTCGTCCTAACACCCGATTGCAGACATCTATATTGTAACACGATGCTGTCACCGAATGCGAACAATCCTACACAGGCAAGGTGTGTCAAAAACAGAAAGCCGACGGACATCTTCCCCTCGGATAGACCAGGTTTCGCAGCCATAAAGTAGTGTAGTACGCACCACTGCGTTGCGCATTCAGCCTTTAGTATGGAGTGAAACATCGCGTCGACGCCACAAATGGCGAAGGTTAGCAAACGCTGCACTCGCTCGCTTATCCCGGCAGAAGTTTAACACCTGCGCGCACCAGATCATCTAAAGCTTTCTTTGGGGCATCGTCCATCGCGAAATGACAAAGGAACGACGAGATAGGGCAGCCCTGCCGCACCCTGCTGGAGATATTGAACGCGGACGACAATTGTCCGTACGCTCGAACGATACCCGAAGTTCTTCAAGATCCAAACATACTTCACGGGCAACCCGCAGACAAAGACTTTCGCGATCGATTGAAATGAATGCCGCTCGGATGTCAAGGAATACCACGATAGTTGTTCTACGAAATGCGTGTGGTTGCTCCAGTAACCCAGTGTTGAGCTAAACAAGAAGTCAACACAAAACTATCCAACGCGGCTGTTTCCAAGGTTTGAATCCCACTCCATTGTTCATCAATATTATTTTGGGGAACTGCAGAAAGATGCAAACTCAAAATGCCCTGAAACCGTCGGAGAACCGGGAGAAAATTAAACCTGGCATTATTCAACTACCTTGCAACATTTCCACGTTTCCCGCCAAAACGCATCGAGAGCTTAGCACAGACTAACGCATGATCGGACTCTAGACAGGCGCCCTAGTATTAATGTCAATCTTACACACTCCCTCGGCACGAGTAGCTGATAGCAATATGGTCAATTTGCGTGAAGAAGGCTGTCAATCGACATTTCCCGGTGAAGCAGTGACGCTTCGAATGGAGGAAGTTAGTGCTGGCAAGGTTAAGTCTGTGCTCTGAGCACAAGCAAAGCAATCTTCCGCCATTGTCATTACGATGACAATCCAGACAAAACCTTCCACCCACAAAATGCTCTTTTGAAGATAGACGGCCTACACGTGCATTCATGTCACCAGCTAAGACAACGATGTCACACTTTGATTCAAGTCTAATGAGTTCTTGTAATCTTCTATAAAACTCATCCTGGTCATGTTTACAGCTACAATCAGTCGGTGCATAGTCAGCAACCGCAAACAGGCTGCGGTTGCCAGTTTGCACGAACCCTGTAGTCTAACTGCACAAAGACGACTGTCGACTGGGATCCAGTTTAACTGTGCGACCTCAGCTCGCTCACTCAAGACGATTCCGACAACAGCTTGATCAGATACCATGGCATCGTCATCAGTGGACAGGCGTAGGTATTGTGACTTGCGTAAGTTCGAAGGGTTAGACAATCATGTAACTGAGTTAGAGTTATGCATGCGTGTTTCCGAGAAACAGCACACATCTACATCGAGGCTATTTGAATGGTACGCGCGGGCGTAAGAACGCTTTGAAGGCATTCGAAGCAGACAAAATATTCGAAGTGTCTGAATTTGGAAACCTCGATGAACAAGCTGCACTTCTGCCAGGGCTAACAAAGAACCACAAAACTGAAAACAGGTAATAAAAAGTTTGCATGCAGTGTAAGATCATTTAAAACATTTTGAGAAGAGAGCTTAGGAGCACGGGATCTGTCATTTTTACCTTTATTTTCATAATTGCTTGTGAGCGTGATACTACTCGTTTGCCCAGGCCAAAGTAGAGGGTTGGCTTATGGGGCCACACCCGGAGCCTTTGGCTAAAAACCTGAACCACGAGGCAGTGGGCATTTCATAAGCTCAAACTAATGTAAGAAGTCTCGCAAATGTTTAAAATAAACCTTCTTATATTCGAACCAAGGCATCACTAGTCCGTTTGAAAAGATTGTTGAACATGCAGCTCTCCGAGAAATGTTGCAGTCTGCTTCAAAGATTTCCGTAAAATATGTTGATCAGATTCACATTTGGATGCCTGTGGATTTTCCCGAACATAATTCAATAGCTACTTAAACTTCACACGCATTCAAGATACCAACCAGTCTCCAATCATTTTGTCAGTTGTGGTCTCTTTTCTAGTCTCATGTGACGACATTTGTGGTTTAACAGCTGTTGTTTGTCAATTCGTATTTTTTCGTCCAACTCCTACTCGTTTGCGAGATGTGGAACGGCTGATAATCTTGTAATTCAATTAAACATCCAGCCGATAATAGTAACAAAACTCAAGGATATTCGAGTGCAATCGGTTAGAGTAGTTTTTTCAAGATTCAAGAATTTATGGTCACAAAAAGCACATAGCTTCACAAGTACCATATCATAGTAAATATGCGTTCAATAAGAGGTATAAAAAAACAATTATACGATGTCAATGGAGTCAAGTAATATGCATACCCTGAGTCAATGCACATGCATTGTCAAATCGTTATGTAACAAATAAGTGTCCAAGGTTCGAGTGAATGTTTGGATACAGGGAGAGGTGATAATTGCTTCGGCAAGGGCATTCCACAGGAAACAGACACGTACCGAATAGAAATATCGGCGACAATTAGTACGGAAATGGGGAATTTGTAGTGCCGCTGAGTGGTTATGTGTGATTCCTGATTCACGGTATTTGAACAAATGTTTCAGTGGATGATGTGGAGTATTCAATATTTTGTAAGTAAGGATAACGTCACTTCGAAGTCTACGTTGAAGGGGAGTGAAACGTCTAAAGTCGCTGTTTAACGCGTAGATCACCCGTTTCTTAGTTCGACAATTCAAAACAATGATTCGAGTTTACTACGGTTCTATTAACAAGATTAATAGACAATAACAATGGACAAACCTCAACTGTACCGGGTTGTACAAATGATGTGAGCCAAAAATGCTCAAATGTTCCGAATGACAACAATAAATTCAGCCAATGCTGACAAGATAGACTGCCAAATTATAAATGCCGAGGGATAAAATTACCGTCAAAAATGTCTATCAAATACTAGACACCCAAATTGGTGTCAAAATCCAAGTGCCCAAAATGGCAACCAAATTCAACAACAATGTCCGACAATTGCATAAATAATGAATTAAAACAAAGGTACACCAAATATGTGAACAGAGTTCCAATAAGACAATTACAAAAGGCAAGGTTTAACATCTTAATTATAAAGAAATAATAAACAAAACCAAATTCAAGTCACAAAAATCAGTATTTTATAAAAGTCGGAAGTAGAAAGGAAAAAGAAGAATTTCAAAGCTACACGACACTTAACATGTCTCTTACACCTCCCACCAAATTCTTCCATGGAGTCAAAATGTGTAATCAACTTAGCTAAAGTGTCTGCAACCTACAATTCGTAAAGCAAACAAAAGGACAATAGAATAAAGCAAGTGACTTTATTTAGTGGCGAGTCACACACGCCACGTCGCATCACTATCACTGGACACATGTGGCTTTTTATAGGGAAAACGTTCGCTAGAGAAAGACCCACCACGTTCTCCGGTTCTGCCACCGTCCCCTACAATGAGCTCATGCATGTTATCCCACCCGAACGAGCCTTGTGTATTGCATCCTCAAATAACGATATTTCGCGCCATCTAAACAAGTCCAATCTACAAAATATTATTACTGTATCATGAGTTCGAAACACAAATGGCTCCTCAGGTACACAACGGAACACTTTACTCCAATCATATGGATTGTCATGGCTACCATATGTCTCCCCCATTTCGGCTGATTCAGTGTCATGTGAACCAGGCTTACTATTCATTTGGGCTGAATAGGTGTCAGGTGAGCCAGGCTTGTTCTCCATCTTATTTGAATGAGTGTCGGAAACTTCAATCACAGAATCCGACTGGGCTAATTTACTGTCAGGTAACTTAGCTTCCTGAGTACAAGCGACAACACAAACTTGAACATCCTTCAATTTTACACCAACAGAAAGCATTTCTTGACAGTTAACGAGGCTAACATGCCTTGCTATGTAATCTTTTGGACATTTGCACAATTGACCAATTCGACTCCAATCAATACGAGCTCGACGTGACACGAAGTCTGTGAGTTGCTTAAATATAATTTCTAATCCTTCGCAGTATATAGCGTTCTTCAAATCAGCCCACTGTTGCTCGAACACAGCCGGTAAAATATGCACAATACACTCCAAAGTGTCAAGACAAGATAGACTGCCAAATTATAAATGCATAGGGATAAAATTACCGTAAAAATGTCTATCAAATACTAGACACCCAAATTGGTGTCAAAATCCGAATGCCCAAAATGGCAACCAAATTCAACAACAATGTACGACAATTGCATAAATAATGAATTAAAACAAAAGGTACACCAAATATGTGAACAGAGTTCTGATAGGACAATTACAAAAAGCAAGGTTAAACATCTTAATTATGATGAATTAATAAACAAAACCAAATTCAAGTCACAAAAATCAGTAAGAAGCATTTCAAAGCTTCACGACACTTAAGATGTCTCTTACAGGGAGCTTCAGCTTTTTTAACCTTTCCTCGTATGTATGGTCTCGAAAACCACGCACGAGTTTAGTTGCACGATGATATATCCTGTCAAGCAAGAATATATCTTTTTTCATCCACGGAGTCCATGCTTGCGATGCGTGTTTCATTGTGGGAATTAAGTAAGTCTTCATGATGCTTGGCAACGTTACAGACGTAAAGGTTCTGAAGATCCGTCGTAGCATACCTAGAAGCTTTGAAGCACGTTTGTAAATGACCTCACAATGCACGCTGTTCTTTAGGCTGCCACATATCCAGACTCCAAGATCCTTCTCCGAAAGTGATATTCGTACTGAAAGGGCTTACTGATTTGCAGAAACTTGCATTTTCGAAAATTGAACGGCAGTTTATTTCTAACTGACCATTCGTGTAGTGTATCGAAATCACTTTGCAGTTTTACGCAGTCTGCAGTTGATTTTATTCGCATATAAAGTTTAACATCATCCGAAAAAAGAACTACCTTGCATGAGAGCCTCTCAGGTAAATCATTGATGTAAACTAAGAAAAGCACTGGACCGAGAACGTAACCTTGCGGTACACCACTGGAGGTATTAGTGGCTCGTGATTGTACCCCGTTAACTCGAACGGTTGCCTTGCGCCCATTGAGGTAGCTTTCGAACCATACGAGTAGCTGCCCGTCAATATCAATCTGTTTCAGCTTTTGTAGCAACAGCAAGTGATCAACTATGTCGAAAGCTTTCGACATATCCAGATAGCACGCGTGCACACTGTCTCCTGCGTCAACCGTTTGGGTGAAATCGTTTAATACCGTCAGCAACTTTGTCAATCATGAGCGAGCTTTACGAAACCCATGCTGGGCGACAGATAGTATATTTTGTGATTCCAAGTGATGAACTATATTATCCGTCACTATGCGCTCCATCACGTTGCGCCTTGTATGGTACAACAAACCTTCCAACATTGCGTCGAGCAGATACACGTTTTTCAACGGGAATAGGACAAATAATTAATCGCTAGGCCTGCAAGAAATCATGACCACTCAAACCCGCTAGAACGGTAAAATTACTTTCCGAAAACTTATATTTTAATCTCATTTTATCAAAAAATGAAATTAAATACACACAAGGAATGACTTTGAAAATCACTAAAACAATGAAACTTTGACAGGGTGAGAGATTAATTAACTTTGAACGCTGATGAATTAACATCATTTTAGTATTTACAAGAGAACGAGAAAAAGCATCGGGCCAGGGTAGTAAGGCATTTATAATCACGTGTGTGTGTAAAAGGGTGAAAAACGTCATTGGTTCATTAACATTGCGTTGAGGGTTTAGAAAATTGAACTGGTGCGGCAAGCAACGGGGTGTTGATGAGATTCGAGTATGGAAGAAAAATGTTTGAAAAGTACTCAAGTTGGACGTGGTCAAGGTCGATTATACCTGAGAAGATAAATCAAAAAGGATAATGGCCAACATGTGAAGGCTTAATAATATATAGCAACGAGAAAGCAACATAAACCACTCGATCACCATCATCATGAAGCACAAGTCTGGAGCCAGACAATGTGCCAAGCAATATGACGCAGGAAAAGCAGATAAGCAAGCGCGTGAAAAAAGAGAAAGCAGGCAAGCGGAATATAGAGTGCTTGGAGAGTTGGTTCATTATGTTTTAGCGGCTACTCATCAGTACCAAGTTCTTCGAAATATTCGCCAAGTTTATCACGACGGTCCACGTTGGAAGCACTGGACTAGAGTTTCGCTCATCAGCAGTGCATATCCTGTCTCGGGTCGGATTCGCACCCAGGACCTTCACCATTGTGGCCTCATGACTCACGGCCTGAGTTACCGTCCACCGTTTGATCGATCGCGATTAAGCCTTCATGAATGTTTCTCCAGACTGGCACATTTGAGTAGCGTCATATGCCCGACCAGTCGAGAAGGAGCCAGTGACATCTGTTGTGATCGTCCAACTGATCTGATCTCCTTGTCAGGTATGCAAAGCAAATGCGTAAAAAGCAGCTTGTTTTTGTAGTTTCCCTGCATGCGATTTTTTTTATATAAAATAATACCGGATAAAAATTATGACATATAATCAAATACACTGGCGCCACTGACTTTGATTTACAGCCATATCTCGTAAGGTTTCCAATCAACTATTAGGTGGAGCTTTTGGACCCTAGGCAAACGAATGAGCCCAACTGAGCCTAGCTCTACGGTGAGTTTCTTCATCTCAACGCGCCAAGTCATAGACTGGTCACCCGATCATTTTCCCAGCTTCTGCCAAGGTTCTGCGAATAAGGCGCGGTATGGTAAACGGTAAAAAGGCATTCTTAAAACATGTCCCAACTATTGCAAACAAGCAAGCATCAGCATTCTTCTCAGAGCGTGGCCACTTCGTCCTAACACCCGATTGCAGACATCTATCTTGTAACACGATGCTGCCACCGAATGCGAACAATCCTACACAGGCAAGGTGTGTCAAAAACAGAAAGCCGACGGACATCTTCCCCTCGGATAGACCAGGTTTCGCAGCCATAAAGTAGTGTAGTACGCACCACTGCGTTGCACATTCAGCCTTTAGTATGGAGTGAAACATCGCGTCGACGCCACAAATGGCGAAGGTTAGCAAACGCTGCACTCGCTCGCTTATCCCGGCAGAAGTTTAACACCTGCGCGCACCAGATCATCTAAAGCTTTCTTTGGGGCATCGTCCATCGCGAAATTACAAAGGAACGACGAGATAGGGCAGCCCTGCCGCACCCTGCTGGAGATATTGAACGCGGACGACAATTGTCCGTACGCTCGAACGATACCCGAAGTTCTTCAAGATCCAAACATACTTCACGGGCAACCAGCAGACAAAGACTTTCGCGATCGATTGAAATGAATGCCGCTCGGATGTCAAGGAATACCACGATAGTTGTTCTACGAAATGCGTGTGGTTGCTCCAGTAACCCAGTGTTGAGCTAAACAAGAAGTCAACACAAAACTATCCAACGCGGCTGTTTCCAAGGTTTGAATCCCACTCCATTGTTCATCAATATTATTTTGGGGAACTGCAGAAAGATGCAAACTCAAAATGCCCTGAAACCGTGGAGAACCGGGAGAAAATTAAACCTGGCATTATTCAACTACCTTGCAACATTTCCACGTTTCCCGCCAAAACGCATCGAGAGCTTAGCACAGACTAACGCATGATCGGACTCTAGACAGGCGCCCTAGTATTAATGTCAATCTTACACACTCCCTCGGCACGAGTAGCTGATAGCAATATGGTCAATTTGCGTGAAGAAGGCTGTCAATCGACATTTCCCGGTGAAGCAGTGACGCTTCGAATGGAGGAAGTTAGTGCTGGCAAGGTTAAGTCTGTGCTCTGAGCACAAGCAAAGCAATCTTCCGCCATTGTCATTACGATGACAATCCAGACAAAACCTTCCACCCACAAAATGCTCTTTTGAAGATAGACGGCCTACACGTGCATTCATGTCACCAGCTAAGACAACGATGTCACACTTTGATTCAAGTCTAATGAGTTCTTGTAATCTTCCATAAAACTCATCCTGGTCATGTTTACAGCTACAATAAGTCGGTGCATAGTCAGCAACCACAAACAGGCTGCGGTTGCCAGTTTGCACGAACCCTGTAGTCTAACTGCACAAAGACGACTGTCGACTGGGATCCAGTTTAACTGTGCGACCTCAGCTCGCTCACTCAAGACGATTCCGACAACAGCTTGATCAGATACCATGGCATCGTCATCAGTGGACAGGCGTAGGTATTGTGACTTGCGTAAGTTCGAAGGGTTAGACAATCGTGTAACTGAGTTAGAGTTATGCATGCGTGTTTCCGAGAAACAACACACATCTACATCGAGGCTATTTGAATGGTACGCGCGGGCGTAAGAACGCTTTGAAGGCATTCGAAGCAGACAAAATATTCGAAGTGTCTGAATTTGGAAACCTCGATGAACAAGCTGCACTTCTGCCAGGGCTAACAAAGAACCACAAAACTGAAAACAGGTAATAAAAAAGTTTGCATGCAGTGTAAGATCATTTAAAACATTTTGAGAAGAGAGCTTGGGAGCACGGGATCTGTCATTTTTACCTTTATTTTCATAATTGCTTGTGAGCGTGATACTACTCGTTTGCCCAGGCCGAAGTAGAGGGTTGGCTTATGGGGCCACACCCGGAGCCTTTGGCTAAAAACCTGAACCACGAGGCAGTGGGCATTTCATAAGCTCAAACTAATGTAAGAAGTCTCGCAAATGTTTAAAATAAACCTTCTTATATTCGAACCAAGGCATCACTAGTCCGTTTGAAAAGATTGTTGAACATGCGGCTCTCCGAGAAAGGTTGCAGTCTGCTTCAAAGATTTCCGTAAAATATGTTGATCAGATTCACATTTGGATGCCTGTGGATTTTCCCGAACATAATTCAATAGCTACTTAAACTTCACACGCATTCAAGATACCAACCAGTCTCCAATCATTTTGTCAGTTGTGGTCTCTTTTCTAGTCTCATGTGACGACATTTGTGGTTTAACAGCTGTTGTTTGTCAATCGTATTTTTTCGTCCAACTCCTACTCGTTTGCGAGATGTGGAACGGCTGATAATCTTGTAATTCAATTAAACATCCAGCCGATAATAGTAACAAAACTCAAGGATATTCGAGTGCAATCGGTTAGAGTAGTTTTTTCAAGATTCAAGAATTTATGGTCACAAAAAGCACATAGCTTCACAATTACCATATCATAGTAAATATGCGTTCAATAAGAGGTATAAAAAAACAATTATACGATGTCACTGGAGTCAAGTAATATGCTTACCCTGAGTCAATACACATGCATGTCAAATCGTTATGTAACAAATAAGTGTCCAAGGTTCGAGTGAATGTTTGGATACAGGGAGAGGTGATAATTGCTTCGGCAAGGGCATTCCACAGGAAACAGACACGTACCGAATAGAAATATCGGCGACAATTAGTACGGAAATGGGGAATTTGTAGTGCCGCTGAGTGGTTATGTGTGATTCCTGATTCACGGTATTTGAACAAATGTTTCAGTGGATGATGTGGAGTATTCAATATTTTGTAAGTAAGGATAACGTCACTTCGAAGTCTACATTGAAGGGAAGTGGGGAGTGTAACGTCTAAAGTCGCTGTTTAACGCGTAGACCACCCGTTTCTTAGTTCGACAATTCAAAACAATGATTCGAGTTTACTACGGTTCTATTAACAAGATTAATAGACAATAACAATGGACAAACCTCAACTGTACCGGGTTGTACAAATGATGTGAGCCAAAAATACTCAAATGTTCCGAATGACAACAATAAATTCAGCCAATGCTGACAAGATAGACTGCCAAATTATAAATGCCGAGGGATAAAATTACCGTCAAAAATGTCTATCAAATACTAGACACCCAAATTGGTGTCAAAATCCAAGTGCCCAAAATGGCAACCAAATTCAACAACAATGTCCGACAATTGCATAAATAATGAATTAAAACAAAAGGTACACCAAATATGTGAACAGAGTTCCAATAAGACAATTACAAAAGGCAAGGTTTAACATCTTAATTATAAAGAAATAATAAACAAAACCAAATTCAAGTCACAAAAATCAGTATTTTATAAAAGTCGGAAGTAGAAAGGAAAAAGAAGAATTTCAAAGCTACACGACACTTAACATGTTTCTTACACCTCCCACCAAATTCTCCATGGATTCAAAATGTGTAATCAACCTAGCTAAAGTGTCTACAACCTACAATTCGTAAAGCAAACAAAAGGACAATAGAATAACGCAAGTGACTTTATTTAGTGGCGAGTCACACACGCCACGTCGCATCACTATCACTGGACACATGTGGCTTTTTATAGGGAAAACGTTTGCTAGACAAAGACCCACCACGTCCTCCGGTTCTGCCACCGTCCCCTACAATGAGCTCATGCATGTTATCCCACCCGAACGAGCCTTGTGTATTGCATTCTCAAATAACGATATTTCGCGCCATCTAAACAAGTCCAATCTACAAAATATTATTAGTGTATCATGAGTTCGAAACACAAATGGCTCCTCAGGTACACAACGGAACACTTTACTCCAATCATATGGATTGTCATGGCTACCATATGTCTCCCCCATTTCGGCTGATTCAGTGTCATGTGAACCAGGCTTACTATTCATTTGGGCTGAATAGGTGTCAGGTGAGCCAGGCTAGCTCTCCATCTTAATTGAATGAGTTTCGGAAACTTCAATCACAGAATCCGACTGAGCTAATTTACTGTCAGGTAACTTAGCTTGCTGAGAACAAGCGACAACACAAACTTGAACATCCTTCAATTTTACACCAACAGAAAGCATTTCTTGACAGTTAACGAGGCTAACATGCCTTGCTATGTAATCTTTTGGACATTTGCACAATTGACCAATTCGACTCCAATCAATACGAGCTCGACGTGACATGAAGTCTGTGAGTTGCTTAAATATAATTTCTAATCCTTCGCAGTATATAGCGTTCTTCAAATCAGCCCACTGTTGCTCGAACACAGCCGGTAAAATATGCACAATACACTCCAAAGTGTCAAGACAAGATAGACTGCCAAATTATAAATGCATAGGGATAAAATTACCGTAAAAATGTCTATCAAATACTAGACACCCAAATTGGTGTCAAAATCCGAATGCCCAAAATGGCAACCAAATTCAACAACAATGTACGACAATTGCATAAATAATGAATTAAAACAAAAGGTACACCACATATGTTAACAGAGTTCTGATAGGACAATCACAAAAAGCAAGGTTAAACATCTTAATTATGATGAATTAATAAACAAAACCAAATTCAAGTCACAAAAATCAGTATTTTATAAAAGTCGGAAGTAGGAGGAAAAAGAAGAATTTCAAGCTTCACGACACTTAAGATGTCTCTTACAAGGAGCTTCAGCTTTTTCAACCTTTCCTCGTATGTAAGGTCTCGAAAACCACGCACGAGTTTAGTTGCACGATGATATATCCTGTCAAGCAAGAATATATCTTTTTTCATCCACGGAGTCCATGCTTGCGATGCATGTTCCATTGTGGGAATTAAGTAAGTCTTCATGATGCTTGGCAACGTTACAGACGTAAAGGTTCTGAAGATCCGTCGTAGCATACCTAGAAGCTTTGAAGCACGTTTGTAAATGACCTCACAATGCACGCTGTTCTTTAGGCTGCCACATATCCAGACTCCAAGATCCTTCTCCGATTCGGTCCATCTCAAAATCGTCTGCCCAAAGTGATATTCGTACTGAAAGGGCTTACTGATTTGCAGAAACTTGCATTTTCGAAAATTGAACGGCAGTTTATTTCTAACTGACCATTCGTGTAGTGTATCGAAATCACTTTGCAGTTTTACGCAGTCTGCAGTTGATTTTATTCGCATATAAAGTTCAACATCATCCGCAAAAAGAACTACCTTGCATGAGAGCCTCTCAGGTAAATCATTGATGTAAACTAAGAAAAGCACTGGACCGAGAACGTAACCTTGCGGTACACCACTGGAGGTATTAGTGGCTCGTGATTGTACCCCGTTAACTCGAACGGTTGCCTTGCGCCCATTGAGGTAGCTTTCGAACCATACGAGTAGCTGCCCGTCAATATCAATCTGTTTCAGCTTTTGTAGCAACAGCAAGTGATCAACTCTGTCGAAAGCTTTCGACATATCCAGATAGCACGCGTGCACACTGTCTCCTGCGTCAACCGTTTGGGTGAAATCGTTTAATACCGTCAGCAAGTTTGTCAAACATGAGCGAGGTTTACGAAACCCATGCTGGGCGACAGATAGTATATTTTGTGATACCAAGTGATGAACTATATTTTCCGTCACTATGCGCTCCATCACTTTGGATATCACGGGGAGCAAATACAATTTTATTAGGACATTTTCCATGTCCGTTTCGTTGGCAAAAGTGATTTTTTCGAAGACGTGGTTTATCTTGATTCGGGGATTTCGTATGACGAGTTATTCGAGTTACCGACACAGGGTGTATACTATCTAGGCCGATTCGATTACAAACGACGAACCAGTTTCCACGGTCATGTTTTTGCATTTCTTGAAAGAGCGTTACCTCTGAGTCAGGAATATTGGTGCATATTACACTTAAATTTTTCATGAGTTTTATCGAATTTTTCTGCTCCCTGTGATATGGAAACGTTTTGCTTTGAACTTCCTCTTTTGCCTGAGGTTTTGGGCTCAATTCTAACGCCAAACACTTATCACCTCTAGTCAATATCTGGGCGAATGTTAGCTTGCTGGAATGAGACGCGTTCACTTGGAGCTCTTTGGACGTAACCCCTGAGTCTGGAATCGACGGTACATGATTGACTTTTTTCAACAGTTCCGTCGATTGGATAAGTTCAGATTGCTTTTTGCATCATCTGTTTCGGGTTAAATCGCTGGGGCAATTTTATCCATCAAGAGTGTTTTAAGCCTTTCTCCAATTATTCGATAATTATTTTCTAAAATTTCTAACCGAGGCTCAAGCCTTGCCTCATAGGCAGCGTTGTGTGGATTGTCGGTAGACTATTTGCTTCGACATGAAGTGCATACGCAACAGACACTGGGGAAATCTACGTTGTTGATAATCGATGCCAATTCCTCTGTTAGGGCTTTAACACAATTGACCTGTATTTTACTCAGGCAGCCGAAACATTTGACGACATGAGATCTAGCGCCTACCCCTTTGTTGCAAATTTTCCAAACATCACGTGCAGCCTTCTTTGTTTGGGTTTTCGGAGTCAACCTGCGTGTCATTGTTTCAATCCGGTGAGGGGTGAATCAGTGCAGTTATTGATCGATCGATAACTAGCGGTGGAGTGAATGCGTTGGGCCGGAGTTAAGTGATCCAAACGATGAAAAGCGAACGAGGTGGGATAAAACTGTTGCGATTTCACGATTTTCGATCTCACAGATTTCAAACGAATATCGATCGATTCAAAGTGATTTGCTCTTCTCGACGGTATTTGAACAGAAACAATATTCCAAAGTACCGGGTTTGTTGCACGCGTGGGTATTTATTGAGTAACTGTGATGATTGTTTGAATAATATTCAATTCATTCAGTCCTCTCCTTGCCGGGTGGCACATGAGGCGAAGACAACTTCACGCCAGTGGTTCCGGTCTGTCGCTGCTTCCGTTGCCGTCTGCACCGTGAATCCTTGTGCATTAAGTTCGCGTTCCAAAGTTCTGCGCCAAGTTTCCTTGGGCCATCCCCTTTTTCGTTTACCTTGCGGAAGCCAGTGCATGGCTACCTTCGTATGCGAACTGAGATCCATCCTGCAGACATGACCAACCCACGGATCTGTTGTCATCGTTTCCGTAGCAATGTAGGTTTTACGGGATAGGGTTGATAGCCCTAAGCCCAACCCTCCTCCTTTCTCAGACGGGCTTGGGACCGTCCTTGGCGAAGTTAATAATAATCAATACTGATCAATAATTGCGTAATTAAAATTCTTGTTGTAAAAGCTACATTATTCAATACATACTGCAATTCGAGTGAGCGTCGTTTGTTCTCACCTACATTCTTGGGTTGGTTATTCAATTCAATTCAATTCAATTGATCACATTTGGCGTCGCGAGCAGCAATTCTCTATGGCAAATTCAAGTCTGGAACCTCTCGATATAAATTCAAAGGCTCAAGAAATTGAAGACTATTGTGAAAGATTCGAAATTTGGAGTATGACACGACTGAAAGCTGAGAATGATAAAAAATCGGTTCATTTTCTAAATGCAGTCGGAAAATCTGCATATACATTAATCAAGAATTTAGCCTATCCTGATTCTCTTATTTATCTTCCATACGAAACGCTGAAGACGCTTTTAATGCAACACGTGAAACCTGTACATTTCGAGGCAACCGAACGCGCAAAATTTCATCCCATGGTGCGTCAGCCCAATCAAGGAATTCGCGAATTTATCCTACCATTGTTAATTCAAGCAGCGAAATGCGACTTCGGTGACTTGCTAGAAATGCAATTGAAAGATCGTCTAATTGCTGGAATACATGACAGTGTTTTGCAGAATGAACTCTTGAAGCTGCCAGAACCCTCTTTTAAAGATGTTCGAGCTCACTGCGAACAGTATGAAGATGCGCGTGTGGCAACAACAGATTTGTCGCCAGCAGAAAATTCCCTCATGTTCAATACACATAAACGTGAAAAAGCCGAGGATCTGATGCAGACAAATGATGATGATACCTTAACTATGCCGTTTGGCGAAAAATGTAACGTTGACTTTCATACATCCTATCATAGTATGGAGAACACTCCCGTTACTCTGGTTATTCAAACTGCATCTGGAAAGCGAGTTCGACCGATTTCTAGCAGTGCCATTGCTCGTGCTAAAGAACTTTCGTTTTATGATGAAAATTTGACTTCCCTATCAACCGCCTCAAGCGCTATCCCTGTTACCACGTCCGCATCCGCCTGTGTCATTGATTCAAACGGAAAATCTAGTTTTCATTACCAAGAAAGAAACTTCAAAGTTAGCAAACTTCAAAGTTATTCAGATACCATTTTAAATAAATCACGAGACTCATCTTATCAATCGAATTCAGCACTGCCTTCTAGCTCATCTAAACGATCGTCAGACAATGTACTTTTCAAAACTGCTAGAGGAAAAGCCTTACTGGCACCTTAGACTACTGCCATTAAAAAAGCGAGAAAATCGTTGGCAACTGTGGATGACGTTTCGGGTTTGCTGAAACCTCCGTGTGTTCAATCAATTTAACCTGCAGACACTGGACAAGCTTCTGATGAACATGCAACAAACCTATTCAAGATTACACAAATCCGAAGATGATTGGAACTGCGGTGGTTGTGATGATTGTTTGAATAATAATCAATACTAATCAATAATTCCGTAATTAAAATTCTTGTTGTAAAAGCTACATTATTCAATACATACTGCAATTCGAGTGAGCTTCGTTTGTTCTCACTTACATTCTTGGGTCGGTTATTTAATTCAATTCTATTCAATTCATCACATTTGGCGACGCGAGCAGCAATTCTCTATGGCAAATTCAAGTCTGGAACCTCACGATATAAATTCAAATGCTCAAGAAATTGAAGACTATTGTGAAAGATTCGAAATTTGGTGTATGACACGACCGAAAGCTGAGGATGATAAAAAAAATCGGTTCATTTTCTAAATGCAGTCGGAAAAATTGCATATACATTAATCAAGAATTTAGCCTATCCTGATTCTCTTATTTCTCTTCCATACGAAACGCTGAAGACGCTTTTAATAATAATATTAATAATAATAATGTATATTCTTGGATACACCAAGTCATGCCATGCATGATCATTTGTTTTCATGAATAAGTACATCAAATAAAAACGGTAAATATACAAATGTTAAGGTCAAACATGAATAAATTGTTTTTTTTTAACAACCGTAAAAATAGTTGAATAACATTTGTACAGATTGTAGCTTGTTCAAAACATAAAGTTGATAGAATATCGGAAAAATAAATGATAAAGGTTCATGTTTTTAACGAATACGACAGTAATTGTTTAAAATGGGTTAATTACAGTTTTGGTAGGTCTGGATCGCAATGTTTATTCATGTATGATGTTCCAAATGCATTACGTGAAACCTGTACATTTCGAGGCAACCGAACGCGCAAATATTCATCCCATGGTGCGTCAGCCCAATCAAGGAATTCGCGAATTTATCCTACCATCGTTAATTCAAGCAGCGAAATGCGACTTCGGTGACTTGCTAGAAATGCAATTGAAAGATCGTCTAATTGCTGGAATACATGACAGTGTTTTGCAGAATGAACTCTTGAAGCTGCCAGAACCCTCTTTTAAAGATGTTCGAGCTCACTGCGAACAGTATGAAGATGCGCGTGTGGCAACAACAGATTTGTCGCCAGCAGAAAATTCCCTCATGTTCAATACACATAAACGTGAAAAAGCCGAAGATCTGATGCAGACAAATGATGATGATACCTTAACTATGCCGTTTGGCAAAAAATGTAACGTTGACTTTCATACATCCTATCATAGTATGGAGAACACTCCCGCTACTCTGGTTATTCAAACTGCATCTGGAAAGCGAGTTCGACCGATTTCTAACAGTGCCATTGCTCGTGCTTAAGAACTTTCGTTTGATGATTGTAAGGTTCAAAGTAGTTTGAAATTCTTCCTTTCCCTTTAACATTTCTTTTATTTTGAACTTAGTTACAAAACTTGAATTTTGTTAAATAGATTTTGCTTGTGTTTTATTTTCCTACAGTATTTTGATATAAAACATTTCTTTTTGTAATTATTTTATTGGAAATCTTCTGTTCACATATTTGGTGAAGCTTTTGTTTTAATTCATTGTTGAGGCCATTGTCGGTCATTGTTGTTAAATTTGATTGCCATTTTGGGCACTTGAAATTGGCTTGTATTTTGACACCACTTTTGGGTGTTTTGTCTTTGATAGACATTTTGGACGGCAATTTTGGTAATTCCTTTCATTCTATTTATATCTCAGGTCGTCATTGAACTTGTTTGCATTGATATAATTGATTCTGGAGTATTTTGACTCCACTGTTTGCTGTACGTTCCTATACAGTTGAGGTTTTTATAATTATTGTTGTTGTAATTGTTGCTAATTACAGTACCGTATAACATCCGAATTGTGGTTTTGAATTTGTCGAACTAAGAAACGGGTGGAATACGCGTTACTCACGTCACAGACGTTACAGTACTCAATTGTTTTTCCTTTGAATCCTTTTGTATAAAATGCCCGAACATTTAGCAAGTTTAGTGCGTGGTTCGGTTAAGTCCCTAAAAGATAGTCACAATGGTGCGGATGATTTTGAATCTCCATCTGTTGGTAGACATGATCTCGACGGTAGCTGTGCAACTTCTAAACGGGCACTTGAATTGAAGCAAGATTTAGCGATTGCTAATGCTACAATCTTGAAATTAACTCATGGTACCTGTCATAAACGAGCTTCAGACCTAGCTTGTAATGTGGCTCACTCAGTATTAGATGAGTTATTTGGAGAAGCCCGACGATTGATTGACCAGTCAGAAGGCTTCGCTGTTCTTGCCTCCTCAATGCATAAATGTCAGGTTGCCCTCACTCTATTGGAGTGCCAGGCGGTTTTGAATGCAAGTGACACTTTAGAGTATATTGTGCATATATTACCGGCTGTGTTCCAGCAACAGTGGACTGATCTGAAGAATGCTGTATACTGCGAGGGATTAGAAATTACTTTTCAGCAACTCACAGACTTTGTGACACGTCGAGCTCTTATTGATTGGAGTCGATTTGGTCAGTTGTGTAAATGTTGCCAAAAGGATTCCATAGCAAGGCAAGTTAGCATCGTTGAGTGCCAAGAAACGGTTTCTATCGATGTAAATTTGATGGGTCTTGACGTTTGTGCTGTCGATTGTTCTCGGGAAGCTGAGTTAACTGACACTGAATTAGCTCAGTCGGATTTTGTGACTGATTGTCAAGAAAGGGTTTTTATTGATGTAAAGTTGAAGAATCTTGATGTTTGTGTTGTCGGTTGTGCTCACGAAGCTGAGTTACCTGACACTGGATTAGCTCAGTCGGATTTTGTGACTGAATTTCCCGACACTAATTCAGATACGAGTGAGAGCAAGCCTGGCACACCTGACACCTATTCAGCTCCAATGAATAGTAAGTCTGGTTCACATGACACTGAGTCAGCCGAAAGGTGGGCGACAGATGGTAGCCATGACGATCCATATGATTGGAGTAAAGTGTTCCGTTGTGTACCTGATGTGTTATTTGTGTTTCGATCTCATGATACACTAATAATAATTTGCACATTAGATTTGTTTAATTGGCGCGAGATGTCGCTGTTTGAGGATGAAATACACAAGGCTCGTTTGGGCGGGGTTGCATGCATGAAGCTACTTGTAGGGGACGGTGGCAGAACCGGAGGACGTGGTGGGTCTTAGTCTGGCAAACTATTTCCCTATAAAAAGCCACATGTGTCCAATGATGGCAATGCGACGTGGCGTGTGTGACTCGCCACTAAATAAAGTCATTTGCTATTCTGGGTTTGTACAGTTAGGCCCTAGAAAGAATTTGGTCGGAGGTGTAAGGTTCAAAGTAGTTTGAAATTCTTCCTTTCCCTTTAACATTTCTTTTATTTTGAACTTAGTTACGAAACTTGAATTTTGTTAAATAGATTTTGCTTGTGTTTTATTTTCCTACAGTATTTTGATATAAAACATTTCTTTTTGTAATTATTTTATTGGAAATCTTCTGTTCACATATTTGGTGAAGCTTTTGTTTTAATTCATTGTTGAGGCCGTTGTCGGTCATTGTTGTTAAATTTGATTGCCATTTTGGGCACTTGAAATTGGCTTGTATTTTGACACCACTTTTGGGTGTTTTGTCTTTGATAGACATTTTGGACGGCAATTTTGGTAATTCCTTTCATTCTATTTATATCTCAGGTTGTCATTGAACTTGTTTGCATTGATATAATTGATTCTGGAGTATTTTGACTCAACTGTTTGCTGTACGTTCCTATACAGTTGAGGTTTTTATAATTATTGTTGTTGTAATTGTTGCTAATTACAGTACCGTATAACATCCGAATTGTGGTTTTGAATTTGTCGAACTAAGAAACGGGTGGAATACGCGTTACTCACGTCACAGACGTTACAATGATGAAAATTTGACTTCCCTGTCAACCGCCTCAAGCGCTATCCCTGTTAACACGTCTGCATCCGCCTGTGTCATTGATTCAAACGGAAAATCTAGATTTCATTACCAAGAAAGATACTTCAAACTTAGCAAACTTTAAAGTTAATCAGATACCATTTCAAATAAATCACCGAACTTATTTCATGCAGCGAATTCAGCACTGCCTTCTAGCTCATCTAAACGATCGTCAGACAATGTACTTTTCAAAACTGCTAGAGGAAACGCCTTACTGGCACCTTAGACTACTGCCATTAAAAAAGCGAGAAAATCGTTGGCAACTGTGGATGACGTTTCGGGTTTGCTGAAACCTCCATGCGTTCAATCAATTTAACCTGCAGACACTGGACAAGCTTCTGATGAACATGCAACAAACCTATTCAAGATTACACAAATCCGAAGATGATCGGAACTGCGGTGGTTGTGATGATTGTTTAAATAATAATCAATACTAATAAATAATTCCGTAATTAAAATTCTTGTTGTAAGAGCTACATTATTCAATACATACTGCAATTCGAGTAAGCGTCGTTTGTTCTTACTTACATTCTTGGGTTGGTTATTCAATCCAATCTAATTCAATTCATCACATTTGGCGACGCGAGCAGCAATTCTCTATGGCAAATTCAAGTCTGGAACCTCACGATATAAATTCAAATGCTCAAGAAATTGAAGACTATTGTGAAAGATTCGAAATTTGGTGTATGACACGACCGAAAGCTGAGAATGATACAAAAAATCGGTTCATTTTCTAAATGCAGTCGGAAAAATTGCATATACATTAATCAAGAATTTAGCCTATCCTGATTCTCTTATTTCTCTTCCATACGAAACGCTGAAGACGCTTTTAATATTAATATTAACAATAATAATGTATATTCTTGGATACACCAAGTCATGCCATGCATGATCATTTGTTTTCATGAATAAGTACATCAAATAAAAACGGTAAATATACAAATGTTAAGGTCAAACATAAATAAATTGTTTTTTTTTAACAACTGTAAAAAATAGTTGAATAACATTTGTACAGATGGTAGCTTGTTAAAAACATGAAGTTGATAGAATATCGGAAAAATAAATGATAAAGGTTCATGTTTTTAACGAATACGACAGTAATTGTTTGAAATGGGTTAATTACAGTTTTGGTAGGTCTGGATCGCAATGTTTATTCATGTATGATATTCCAAATGCATTACGTGAAACCTGTACATTTCGAGGCAACCGAACGCGCAAATATTCATCCCATGGTGCGTCAGCCCAATCAAGGAATTCGCGAATTTATCCTACCATTGTTAATTCAAGCAGCGAAATGCGACTTCGGTGACTTGCTAGAAATGCAATTGAAAGATCGTCTAATTGCTGGAATACATGACAGTATTTTGCAGAATGAACTCTTGAAGCTGCCAGAACCCTCTTTTAAAGATGTTCGAGCTCACTGCGAACAGTATGAAGATGCGCGTGTGGCAACAACAGATTTGTCGCCAGCAGAAAATTCCCTCATGTTCAATACACATAAACGTGAAAAAGCCGAGGATCTGATGCAGACAAATGATGATGATACCTTAACTATGCCGTTTGGCGAAAAATGTAACGTTGACTTTCATACATCCTATCATAGTATGGAGAACACTCCCGCTACTCTGGTTATTCAAACTGCATCTGGAAAGCGAGTTCGACCGATTTCTAACAGTGCCATTGCTCGTGCTTAAGAACTTTCGTTTGATGATTGTTAGGTTCAAAGTAGTTTGAAATTCTTCCTTTCCCTTTAACATTTCTTTTATTTTGAACTTAGTTACAAAACTTGAATTTTGTTAAATAGATTTTGCTTGTGTTTTATTTTCCTACAGTATTTTGATATAAAACATTTCTTTTTGTAATTATTTTATTGGAAATCTTCTGTTCACATATTTGGTGAAGCTTTTGTTTTAATCCATTGTTGAAGCCATTGTCGGTCATTGTTGTTGAATTTGATTGCCATTTTGGGCACTTGAAATTGGCTTGTATTTTGACACCACTTTTGGGTGTTTTGTCTTTGATAGACATTTTGGACGGCAATTTTGGTAACTCCTTTCATTCTATTTATATCTCAGGTCGTCATTTAAATTGTTTGCATTTGATATAATTGATTCTGGATTATTTTGGCTCCATTGTTTGCTGTACGTTCCTTTACAGTTGAGGTTTTTATAATTATTGTTGTTGTAATTGTTGTAATTGTAACAGTACAGTATAACATCCGAATTGTGGTTTTGAATTTGTCGAACTAAGAAACGGGTGGAATACGCGTTACTCACGTCACAGACGTTACAGTACTCAATTGTTTTTCCTTTTGAATCCTTTTGTATAAAATTCCCGAACATTTAGCAAGTTTAGTGCGTGGTTCGGTTAAGTCCCTAAAAGATAGTCACAATGGTGCGGATGATTTTGAATCTCCATCTGTTGGTAGACATGATCTCGACGGTAGCTGTGCAACTTCTAAACGGGCACTTGAATTGAAGCAAGATTTAGCGATTGCTAATGCTACAATCTTGAAATTAACTCATGGTACCTGTCATAAACGAGCTTCAGACCTAGCTTGTAATGTGGCTCACTCAGTATTAGATGAGTTATTTGGAGAAGCCCGACGATTGATTGACCAGTCAGAAGGCTTCGCTGTTCTTGCCTCCTCAATGCATAAATGTCAGGTTGCCCTCACTCTATTGGAGTGCCAGGCGGTTTTGAATGCAAGTGACACTTTAGAGTATATTGTGCATATATTACCGGCTGTGTTCCAGAAACAGTGGACTGATCTGAAGAATGCTGTATACTGCGAGGGATTAGAAATTACTTTTCAGCAACTCACAGACTTTGTGACACGTCGAGCTCTTATTGATTGGAGTCGATTTGGTCAGTTGTGTAAATGTTGCCAAAAGGATTCCATAGCAAGGCAAGTTAGCATCGTTGAGTGCCAAGAAACGGTTTCTATCGATGTAAATTTGATGGGTCTTGACGTTTGTGCTGTCGATTGTTCTCGGGAAGCTGAGTTAACTGACACTGAATTAGCTCAGTCGGATTTTGTGACTGATTGTCAAGAAAGGGTTTTTATTGATGTAAAGTTGAAGAATCTTGATGTTTGTGTTGTCGGTTGTGCTCACGAAGCTGAGTTACCTGACACTGGATTAGCTCAGTCGGATTTTGTGACTGAATTTCCCGACACTAATTCAGATACGAGTGAGAGCAAGCCTGGCACACCTGACACCTATTCAGCTCCAATGAATAGTAAGTCTGGTTCACATGACACTGAGTCAGCCGAAAGGTGGGCGACAGATGGTAGCCATGACGATCCATATGATTGGAGTAAAGTGTTCCGTTGTGTACCTGATGTGTTATTTGTGTTTCGATCTCATGATACACTAATAATAATTTGCACATTAGATTTGTTTAATTGGCGCGAGATGTCGCTGTTTGAGGATGAAATACACAAGGCTCGTTTGGGCGGGGTTGCATGCATAAGCTAATTGTAGGGGACGGTGGCAGAACCGGAGGACGTGGTGGGTCTTAGTCTGGCATACTATTTCCCTATAAAAAGCCACATGTGTCCAATGATGGCAATGCGACGTGGCGTGTGTGACTCGCCACTGAATAAAGTCATTTGCTGCACGGAATTCGTTATGGTATTCGTTGAACAATCGTTGTACAGTTAGGCCTAGAAAGAATTTGGTCGGAGGTGTAAGGTTCAAAGTAGTTTGAAATTCTTCTTTCCCCTTCGACATTCCTTTTATTTTGAATTTAGTTACGAAACTTGAATTTTGTGAAATAGATTTTGCTTGTGTTTTATTTTCCTACAGTATTTTGATATAAAACATTTCTTTTTGTAATTATTTTATTGGAAATCTTCTGTTCACATATTTGGTGAAGCTTTTGTTTTAATTCATTGTTGAGGCCGTTGTCGGTCATTGTTGTTAAATTTGATTGCCATTTTGGGCACTTGAAATTGGCTTGTATTTTGACACCACTTTTGGGTGTTTTGTCTTTGATAGACATTTTGGACGGCAATTTTGGTAATTCCTTTCATTCTATTTATATCTCAGGTTGTCATTGAACTTGTTTGCATTGATATAATTGATTCTGGAGTATTTTGACTCAACTGTTTGCTGTACGTTCCTATACAGTTGAGGTTTTTATAATTATTGTTGTTGTAATTGTTGCTAATTACAGTACCGTATAACATCCGAATTGTGGTTTTGAATTTGTCGAACTAAGAAACGGGTGGAATACGCGTTACTCACGTCACAGACGTTACAGTACTCAACTTGGAATTTGATTCTTCTCGAACTTGGCGAGAAGTGCAGTTGAAGATTCGCGAATCGATTCAGTTTACAATATCGGTGACGTCCCTTTTTATTTGTTTCCTTTTTTCCCTTTGAATCCTTTTGTATAAAATGCCCGAACATTTAGCAAGTTTAGTGCGTGGTTCGGTTAAGTCCCTAAAAGATAGTCACAATGGTGCGGATGATTTTGAATCTCCATCTGTTGGTAGACATGATCTCGACTGTAGCTGTGCAACTTCTAAACGGCCACTTGAATTGGAGCAAGATTTAGCGATTGCAAATGCTACAATCTTGAAATTAACTCATGGTACCTGTCATAAACGAGCTTCAGACCTAGCTTGTACTGTGGCCCACTCAGTATTAGATGAGTTATTTGGAGAGGCCCGACGATTGATTGGCCAGTCAGAAGGCTTCGCTGTTCTTGCCTCATCAATGCATAAATGTCAGGTTGCCCTCACTCTATTGGAGTGCCAGGCGGTTTTGAATGCAAGTGACACTTTAGAGTATATTGTGCATATATTACCGGCTGTGTTCCAGCAACATTGGACTGATCTGAAGAATGCTGTATACTGCGAGGGATTAGAAATTACTTTTCAGCAACTCACAGACTTTGTGACACGTCGAGCTCTCATTGATTGGAGTCGATTTGGTCAGTTGTGTAAATGTTGCCAAAAGGATTCCATAGCAAGGCAAGTTAGCATCGTTGAGTGCCAAGAAACGGTTTCTATCGATGTAAATTTGATGGGTCTTGACGTTTGTGCTGTCGATTGTTCTCGGGAAGCTGAGTTAACTGACACTGAATTAGCTCAGTCGGATTTTGTGACTGATTGTCAAGAAAGGGTTTTTATTGATGTAAAGTTGAAGAATCTTGATGTTTGTGTTGTCGATTGTGCTCACAAAGCTGAGTTACCTGACACTGAATTAGCTCAGTCGGATTTTGTGACTGAATTTCCCGACACTAATTCAGATACGAGTGAGAGCAAGCCTGGCACACCTGACACCTATTCAGCTCCAATGAATAGTAAGCCTGGTTCACATGACACTGAGTCAGCCGAAAGGTGGGCGACAGATGGTAGCCATGACGATCCATATGATTGGAGTAAAGTGTTCCGTTGTGTACCTGATGTGTTATTTTTGTTTCGATCTCATGATACACTAATAATAATTTGCACATTAGATTTGTTTAATTGGCGCGAGATGTCGCTGTTTGAGGATGAAATACACAAGGCTCGTTTGGGCGGGGTTGCATGCATAAGCTACTTGTAGGGGATGGTGGCAGAACCGGAGGACGTGGTGGGTCTTAGTCTGGCAAACTATTTCCCTATAAAAAGCCACATGTGTCCAATGATGGCAATGCGACGTGGCGTGTGTGACTCGCCACTAAATAAAGTCATTTGCTATTCTGGGTTTGTACAGTTAGGCCCTAGGAGAATTTGGTCGGAGGTGTAAGGTTCAAAGTAGTTTGAAATTCTTCCTTTCCCTTTAACATTTCTTTTATTTTGAACTTAGTTACAAAACTTGAATTTTGTTGAATAGATTTTGCTTGTGTTTAATTTTCCTACAGTATTTTGATATAAAACATTTGTTTTTGTAATTATTATATTGGCAATCTTCTGTTCACATATTTGGTGAAGCTTTTGTTTTAATTCATTGTTGAGGCCATTGTCGGTCATTGTTGTTAAATTTGATTGCCATTTTGGGCACTTGAAATTCGCTTGTATTTTGACACCACTTTTGGGTGTTTTGTCTTTGATAGACATTTTGGACGGCAATTTTGGTAATTCCTTTCATTCTATTTATATCTCAGGTCGTCATTGAACTTGTTTGCATTGATATAATTGATTCTGGAGTATTTTGACTCCACTGTTTGCTGTACGTTCCTATACAGTTGAGGTTTGTATAATTAGTGTTGTTGTAATTGTTGCTAATTACAGTACCGTATAACATCCGAATTGTGGTTTTGAATTTGTCGAACTAAGAAACGGGTGGAATACGCGTTACTC
>JACCGJ010013738.1:0-23571 GCA_013407085.1 Atriophallophorus winterbourni | reverse complement strand
TCGGGTAGCGGAAACTCTAGTGGATTCTGCTTTTGTAATAATTATGAATGTTAGATCCGATTATAAGAATATCAAAAGACGAGGGCTTGAGAACTAGGCTTTAATCTTCTAGAAATATGAAATATGAAACGGTAATACTAATGTGCGAAATAGGAATACAGTTAGTAATAGAAAACAGGAACGGTTAAATATCATCACATTCTATCTCGCCGAAAAAACGCGTGCGATAGTTTCACTCATTCAGGTTTCACAGCAAGTGGTTCAATTACTCGAGACTTTCAAAACCCTCAGTGATATCGTTATTGCTCATAATTACCAAATTGATATATGATCCATGCGGAACGATTTATTAGATCTAGAAGAATGACCTTTGCAAATCAAATAACCGCTTTCGAGACGCGACTGATCAGATGTAAACTGAAAGACACATATGAAAAGTATTTTTCATTTGAACCACTGACAACTGACACGTTGGCAGATACAGTTTCACAGACTTGACAACCATGAAAGATTTTGAAAATATCGTGATGATTAGCATATCATGTAAAATCTGGTGTTGCGCTCTCACTGCGTCTACACCCCACACCTCCAAGATATGTAATATGTTAAGCATCATTCTGCAGCGGGAGGATAACATGTAGTGTTCTTGACTGCTGATCGCAATCAAGCGTCAGTGTGTAACTGACATCGATCTGCCGATTACAAGCTATCTCTCCTAACAAATCGCAATACTCCTTCATTTAAAACACTGTAAATCATTAAACCATTTTGCGCTTTTGATGTACATCTATGGTAGATATTGATCGAATAAGGCCCAAAACAACCACACCGACAGAAAATTGTCTATGGTCTGACGATAAAAATTAGTAATAATAAATAGTAACTTCGAAATGTAACTTTGTTTAGTATTAATTCGTTGCTTAACGGTTGAATTAAATTCCTCCTATGATGCTGACACCTGTGAAGTGTAAGCAGAAAGTTGTTGTTGTTGACCTTCCATTGGTCGACGTCGATTATGAATGTACATCACAAGCGCATGTTCGTTTCACGGTCGACAGCATTTTGAATTTCTCAGCAGTCAGATTAGAGAGAAAAATCTCTCTAAGAGGAATTGACAGTATTCGGTCAATCGAATAATCATGCTTGCTACAGCTTGACCTACGATCAGAATCCCAGAGCAGCATCCGCTTATCCCAAACTTAGAGATGACGTTTCACAAAGTGCTTCCAATGTACGAGTTCAAGAGCGAGTTCTTCCTAACTCGTACTGTTAACGTCAAGAGCTCTTATATCTCTTCTACAAACGTCTTTGCATCACAACTGCGGTTGGCATATTAATCAGATTCTTTATTTCAAATCACCGTGAATTGTTAAGAATACAATCATTTTCCATTCTGAACACATAACCCAGATATCATAGGCGCTGATTTCTTAAAAAAAGGTGAACATGCTCCGTGGACCAGTATAATAAAGCATTTTTGAAGTGTTACTTCATTACCTACTAGATGTTAAATGCGGTTTGTGTGTTCCAATTAACATGTGTGTAGCTTTCGTTCATGTCTTGCGTTGATATTCCAAGATTCGATGTCATATAGCGGAGCACTTAGTACGCACGCGCAGTATACCATCATTTTTAATTGTATAGTCATCTTGCGGTTGCTCCAGACACGAGAGTTCAAACGATACAACGTGGTAGATGCTATGTCGATCCAATTATAAATATCGTTGTATAGCAAGAGGTTACCCTAATTAGTTGAACCAGGTTATGCGAAATAGATATACTTCAAGATCCATAATTCAATAATTTATTGTGGTTAAAAGCAAATAGTTTTGTGACTATCCGATTAGAGTAAGTATTCGTTGATGAAAAAGAAATGACACATCATGAAATGTCACGTGTAGTCCCTCAAATTAATACACAGATGTCGTCAAACTCGTTCCCAAATTTCTAATAAATGTTTCAACTCTGGGATTTTCTAATACTTTGTAAATGAAAATGACATCACTATGAAGTCTTCTTTGAAGTTTGTGGGAGGGTCTGTTTTTGCAATCGTTTTTCGAACTTAATTTCCCGAAAGCTTTTACACGTTTGGTTGCATGATTGTATATTTTATCATGCAATAGTACATTGTGATATTAACCAGTGAGTTCAAGCTCGCGATTTTTGCTCAAGTATCGAAATTTAGTATGTTTTCATAACTTTTAGCAACGTTTCAGGCTAATATGTGTTAGAAACCCATATCAGCATACCTAGAAGCTTGGAAGCACGCTTAAAGATGACCTGACAATTTTCGCTGTTACTTAGGCTGTCGCATGAGCAGACTACAGGGAACTTTACAGACTAGGTCCAGCTCAAAATCGTCTGCCCAATGTGATACTGGTACTGAAATGGCTTATGGAGTTGCAGATTATTGTATTTTTGTATATTGAGTGGTAGCTGATTCCTTACAGACAATTCATGGAGGACATTTAATGACTCTTAATCTTTCACACTTCGAAGTAGATTTTATCTGCCTCCAAATTTTATTATCACCAGCTAAGTGAATAAGCTTGCGTGAGATCGTCAATGGTAGATAGTTGATGTTAACCAAGAAACTTATTGGCACGATGACGGAACTTTGCGGTACATTAGAGGCAGCAATCACCAATTATTGTTCTAGCTTGATTCGCACGATTGAATTGCGCTCAGTAAGATAACATGCAAGACATACGAGTAGATTGTCGGCTGACAGTCATTTACTGCAGCTATCGCATTTATCTACACAGATTAACTCGTTCAAATGCTGTAGACATATTCAGATAGCAAGCTTGGATGCTAGCGACTTCGTGAACCACTTGAGTCCAGTCGTTAAACACCGTCAGAATGTTTTTAAAACAGGCTAGTGATTTACAAATCCATGATTTGCTGTAGATAGTATATTAAGCTATTCCAAGTGATGAACTATATGCTATAGAACTTTGGATATCACAGGATATAAGACGCCTGGATGGTTTTGAAGTTCTATCACCTTTGTTGATAGGTGAAATTAACCCAGTCATTGATTCTGTTGGCAGCGCTCCTTCGATAAAGAATGTTCACACAATTCACTCGATAGTGAACACAGCTTTTGGTCGCAGGATTTTGGCCGGAGTCTGTCTGCTCTAAAAGATTCTCCTAGGTTTATTCGGCAAAATTTTCATTCTCTAATCCCTGGAGTGATCTCGATGTCATTCAGCTGTTGGGTTACGGCTGATGCGGTAATTCTTTGGTTAATTGTGATTGTGGACTGACTAAATACTTTTGAATAGGAGTGAGCTATAGTATCAGCTGTTTGCTTTGCTGAAGCTGTTAATGGAAGAAAATGAATAAAAATGTCACGTGATTTTGCTCCCACTGGTTCGCTCGTTTTCGATGCTGCATAAGTTATTAAAAGATTACAAAATAATCGTTTCATCAGATAAGTTTTTGTCCAAATATTTCGATGTCTCTGCCATTAAACGCCTTAAGACTGTCAAACATAATCCATCATGACACCATGTAGGTAACTTCTGTATCGACAGAATTGTCATTCTTGGGTATCGATCCTTCGTCGTGGTCGACCAGATAATGTTTAATAAATGAAATAATTTTCTAGATTGACTTTAGTTTGCATCAATAATTTATTATTTACCCATTCAACCGAAGTGGAGGTATCCTTGTTGATACTTCTCAGATATAACAATCATAAGATCTATTTGCTCTTCAATCATTTTGTTACCTCGTAATGCATCGTGAGAAGGATTCATCAGTTTGTATTCTTCATGTGTATCAGAGCGCCTTTGAACCGTGTTCAATTACTCACAAGTTTCCCTCCTTGAACGGTATTTCCAGAATAATGAGTTTTCTGTCGTATTTACTGAAATTGGGCGAAAAGATGTTGGCCCCTTGGAAATTAATATTTGAAGAACAGTAGGATTTTTGTTTAAACAGTTTATCCACCTCCGGTTTTATTCGAACAACACCTTGTAATTCATTGCAATTCCATGGTCGATTTCGATTATGGATGTACATCACAAGCGCATGTTCGTTTCATGGTCCACAGCATTTTGAATCAGATAAGGGAGAAAAAATCTCTCTAACAGGAATTGACAGTATTCGGTCAATCAAATAAACATGCTTGCCCACACCTTGACCTACGATCAGAATCCCAATGCAGCATCTGCTCATCCCAAACTTGGAGATGACGTTTTATAAAGTGCTTCCAATGTACGTGGTCAACAGCGAGTTCTTCCTAACTCGTAGTGTCAGTGCCAAGAGCTCTAATATCTGTTTTACGAACGTCTTTGCATCACAACTGCGGTTGCCATAATATTCATTCATTCATTCATTCAGTCCTCTTCGTGCCGGGTGGCACATGAGGCGAAGACAACTTCACGCTAGTGGTTCCGGTCTGTCGCTGCTTCCGTTGCCGTCTGCACCATGAATCCTTGTGCATGTAGTTCGCGTTCAAACGTTCTGCGCCAAGTGCCCTTGGGTCGTCCGCTTTTTCGTTTACCTTGCGGATGCCGGTGCATGGCTACCTTCGTATGCGAACTGGGATCCATCCTGCAGACATGACCGAACCACGGATCTGTTGTCATCGTTTCCGTAGCAATGTAGGTTTAACGGCATAGGGTTGCTAGCCCTAATCCCAACCCTCCTCCATAATAGGAGGATTCTTTATTTCAAATCACCATGAGTCGGTAGAAATACAATCATTTTCCATTTTGAACACATGACCCAGGTAGCATAGGCGGTGATTTCTCAAAAAAGGTGAACATGCTCCGCAGACAAGTATAATGAATCATTTTTGAAATGTTACTTTATTACCTACTAGATGTTAAATGCAGTTTGTGTGTTCTAATGAACACGTGTGTAGCTTTCGTTCATGTCTTGCGTTGATATTCCAAGTTTCGATGTCACATAGCGGTGCACATAGTACCCACGCGCAGTATACCATTTTTTTGTTCGCATAGTCATCTTGCGGTTGCTCGAGACGCAAGTGGTCCATCAATACAACGGGGTAGATGCTATGTCAATCCACTTATAAATGTCGGTGAATAGCAAGAGGTTAACCTAATTAGTTGAACGAGGTTATGCGAAATAGATATAATTCAAGATCCATTATTCCATAATTTATTGTGGTTAAAAGCTAATAGTTTTGTGAGTATCCGATCACAGTAAGTATTCGTTGATGAAAAAAATAACACATAATTATTAAATGTCAGTTATAGTCCCGTTGAAATCTTACCCTAAAATTAATACACAGGTGTCGTCAAATTCGTTCCCAAATTTCTAATGAATCTAATACTTTGTAAATAAGAATCACATAACTATGAAGTCTTCTTTGAAGTTTGTGGGAGGCTCGGTTTTTGCAATCGCTTCTCGAACTTAATTTCCCGAAAGCTATTACACCTTTGTTTGCATGATTGTATATTTCATCAAGCAATAGTACATTGTGATATTAACCAGTGAGTTTAAGCTTGCGATGTATGCTCAAGTATTAAAATTTAGTATGTTTTCATAACTTTTAGCAACGTTCCAGGCTAATAGGTGTTAGAAACCCATATCAGCATACCTAGAAGCTTGGAAGCACGCTTAATGATGATCTGACAATGTACGCTGTTACTTAGGGTGTCGGATACGCAGAATACAGGGACCATTACAGACTAGGTCCAGCTCAAAATCGCCTCCCCAATGTGACACTGGTACTGAAATGGATTATCAAGTTGCAGATTATTGTATTTTCGAATATTGAGTGGTAGCTGATTCCTTACAGACAATTCATGGAGGACATTTAATGACTTTTATTCTTTCACACATCGAAGTACATTTTATCTGCCTCCAAATTTCAATATCACCAGCTAAGTGAAAAGTTATGCGTGAGAGCTTCAACGGTAGATATTCGATGTTAACCAAGAAACGTATTGGCCCGAGGACGGAACTTTGCGGTACATTAGAGGCAGCAATCACCAATTATTGTTCCCTCTTGATTCACACGATTGAATTGCGCTCAGTGAGATAACATGCAAGACATACGAGTAGATTGTCGGCTGACAGCCATTTACTGCAGCTTTCGCATCTGTCTACACAGAATAACTCGTTCAAAAGCTGTAGACATATCCAGATAGCAAGCTTGGATGCTAGCGACTTCGTGAACCACTTGAGTCCAGTCGTTCAACACCGTCAGAATGTTTTTAAAACAGGCTAGTGATTTACAAATCCATGCTTTGCTGTAGATAGTATATTTAGCTATTCCAAGTGATGAACTATATGCTATAGAACTTTGGATATCACAGGATGTAAGACGCCTGGATGGTTCTGAAGTTCTGTCACCTTTGTTGATAGGTGAAATTTACCCAGTCTTCGATTCTGTTGACAGCGCTCCTTCGATAAAGAATGTTTACACAGTTCACTGGATAGTGAACACGGTTTTTGGTCGCAGGATGTTGGCCGGAGTCTGTCTGCTCTAAAAGATTCTCCTACGTTTGTTCGGCAAAATTTTCATTCTATAATCCCGGAAGTGATCTCGATGTCATTCAGCTGTTGGGTCACGGCTGATGCGGAAATTCTTCAGTTAATTGTAATTGTGAACTGACTAAACACTTTTGAATAGAAGTTAGCTATAGTATCAGCTGTTTGCTTTGATGAAGCTGTTTTTTGAAGAAAATGAATGATAATATCACGGGATTTTCCACCCACTGGTTCGCTCGTTTTCGATGCTGCATAAGTTAATAAAAGATTACAAAATAATCGTGTCATTGGATAAGTTCATTTTCCAAATATTCTGATGTCTCTGCCATTAAACGCCCTAAGACTGTCAAACATTATCCATCACGACATCATGTAGGTAACTTCTGTATCGACAGAATTGGCGTTCTTGGGTATCGATCCTTCGTCGTTGTCGACCAGATAATGTTTAATAAATGAAATAATTTTCGAGATTAACTTTAGTCTGCATCAATAATTTATTATTTACCCACTCAACCGAAGTGAAGGTATCCTTGATGATACTTCTCAGATATATTAATCATAAGATCTATTTGCTCCTTCAATCATTTTGTTACCTCGTAATGCATCGTGAGACAGATTCATCAGTTTGTATTCTTCATGTGTTTCGGAGCGCACTTAAACCGTGTTTAATCACTTACAAGTTTCCCTCCTTGTACAGTATTTCCAGAATAATGAGTTTTCTGTCGTATTTACTGAAATTGGGCGAAAAGATGTTGGCCCCTTGGAAATTAATATTTGAAGAACAGTAGGATTTCTGTTTAAACAGTTTATCCAGCTCTGGTTTCATTCGAACAACACCTTGTAATTAATTGCAATTTTGATAACAACTGAAAGTTTGTTCTATCCGAGGTGGTTGGAATAATCTATATTTCTATCGAGGTATATAACGGTTGAGTAAATATTTCAGTCATCTAGTTAAGGGGTTTGCATTGTTTTAGAAATGTATTTCAGATTGATGTGGCTTCGTGTTTCTTGTTTGCATCCCTAAACGAAATTTACTCAACAGTAAAGCATAAAAGGGTTCGGGAAATAAAATTTTCACACCGGTTGCATATCCACGCCATCCAGCTCAAATGTAGAAGTTTTAACTAAATTTTTCCCCGATTCATGTTGAACATCTTATTGCGATCAACGAATTTACTGCTGAGGTAGCGTATTTTTTCAATTTCACATTTGACAAAACTCACAAGATAACGCAAAATGCTCGACGAAATATCGCAGTTATCGTAGTCAGCAAACTCATGTTTCGGTGTCATGCGAAAGAAGTTTGAGATTAACAGGTCAAAAGCAACGAACAGCACTCAACCCTTCAAGTTTTTACGGATACGCGAGGGTCAGCAAAATCTTGCGTTCTGTAAAAATCTGCAAGATAGTTAATTTTCTAGTAACTTATGTGCACGATATGTTATCATGTTCATTTCCGTTAAATTTTAAGTCGCCTAGTCACGGTTGCAGCTGCTGAGTTCAAGAGTATCACATGCTCTCTAAACCGGCAGTAAAACTGCTTCCTTTCGTGTGCGAACGTGGAATCACAATCAATGCGATAAATCTGTCGCACGTGTCTTATTCGACAGCGTATATTTGATAAACTGTTTCAGCCCATCACTAGAACCAAATTATGTGCAATATTTTCTGTTTTATTTGTATTCCCGTTAATGTTCGTCTGACGAAGTGTTCCCTCCAAACTTGAGCAGTATCAATTTTTTCCGTTAATCATTGACATTTTACACGTATTCGTTATTAGCAATACAAATTTGTGTTTAAATTAATTTGATTAGCTGAAAATACGTTTAAACTAATAAAGCTTTCTCCTAATCCTTGTTCCTCAAATAACTACTTTAGAAATTGCCATGGAAATGACATGCCAAAACATGATTTATTTGCATATCTCGGTTTGCTGATTCATATGAACCTGGATCAAATGTTGCTAAGCGCTCCGATATTATTTTTGGCCTCTCTTAGCTGGGGCCAAGACTGTGTACCCAAAAATGCATTCGCTTGATTTAGTTAATCCTAAGAAATCCACATCAAAATCATTTTATTATTAAACAATTACCGTAAATGTTAGCTCCGGGATGTTATAAGAACTATTTATACGATTGAATTCATGTTTGGCATTTATGTCTGTTTGTTTCGAAAAATAGACGTTATCTTGAATTTCGAACATTTTTAGAATGAATCTTCATTCTCCCTTCTTTACCTATATCCCATGTTGGGGGGAAAATGACGCATAACGCTATAAATGCTAATAGCGTATACACATTTTGCGTCTCGTCTTCATCTCATCCACTTTGAGTCGTCAGAATAGTGTGTACGAAACACCAAACGTCTCGTTCAGTCAGTTCAGCAAAGATTAGGACGAAAACAATGCTATGAACATGGAATAGTCTACCTTAAAATGCTTACTAGTTGATGATTACTAAATCAGAAATATTGAAATATGTTACTAAATTGGTCTCAAATTTGTAAAAAAAACATCATATTCTCCAGAAATCTTGAATACGATGGCACTTAATTCTTGTGTCGTCCTGCATTCCTAAATGACTTTAATATTCATAATCGGGAATTTAAACAGTTCCGAAAATATCAGCTGATTTTTGCACCCGTAATATGATCTCGCAGGCTCAAAACATATTTGGGAGTGACACAATGCAGTTTTCTGTTTTTTTCTGTATGTTTGATTGACAGAGTTTTAGCAAATGAGAGTCTTTGTTTTATTAGGATATAATTAGTGATATATGTGCTTTATTGACGCTAAAGTTTTGAATCTACTTTAATCTTCCATTATTTTCTATACCAAATAATGTGCATTATGTAACCATACGAGTGTTCTATTGGTTGGAATATTCACACTTAAACGATGTTTTAACTGTGAGGACCAAATGCTCATTCACATTGAGCGAGCAATATTCAGCTTGACAGATAATCTTTGTAAACTGTGTTAAACAAACAGGTTGATGACCTGCTTCGTTTGATGTGGACCAGCAAAAGGTGTTTTCGACCTGCACAACATTTCGAATGAATAAACATTTTGATTCAAAAAAAACTATCGTTAACTCTCCCCTCACAGCGTTAGGAAAACCTCAGACGAAAGATTTTAATAGGACGCTGAGAGCTTGATCTACGAATAGCATACGAGAGTAGAATTTGCTCCTCTTCAGCTTGGAAATGTTGATTTGCCTCCAAAGTGAGCGGTCAAAAGCAAGTTGCTTCGAATAGTAGGGCCAAGTTCAAAAGCTTTTATTTCTAGTTCGCAATTGCCTTTGTACCGGAAGTGCGCTCTGTCTATTAGTCGACTTTCTGATTTTAACTCACCATAGATTAAAATATGCGGATTACGAGCCAGGTTATGCGGAGGGCGTAGATATCAGTGAACTAAATTGAATTGACCGGCATTTGAATGCAAAATTTATTTGTCTAACACGAGTTTTTTTTAATTCAAATCTGACACATGTTAATTCTGGGGTCGTAGGAGTTTAGAACATAACAATAGCAAATAGAAATATCAGATTTACTTTAAATTCTAGTAAAATATATAATCGACTCATATCTACAAAATTCAACCCCTCTCTAGCCCCTAGCACTCAAACGAGTTAATTTGTATTGAGCATAATAAACACAGTTTATGTATCAAATTAACAAGCATGTATATAGCCCATGGTTAATAGGGAGCGCAGGTTGTAGATATCGATAAAAGGTGATTACAGTTATTTAGCATATAAATGAAGTTGCCAGTCAAGCACAAAATCATTAGTTAGCATTGAGATACCATGTTGGGACACATACAAACGACGTGAACGTCGGCAAATCTTGGAGTAAATGAAAGTAAACTTAATTTAATTGACCAGCATTTGAATTCAGAAAGTATTTGTCTATCACCATTTAGTTTTATTTGAATCTGATATACTTTAATTCTGAGAAAGTATGAGATTATAACTTGACAACAGCGAATAGCTGTTTTCCAAATTTGATGCATCGTATTTTGATTTCACATTTGAAGAATCTCACAAGCGACTTCAGAAGTGCGGCTTCCTAAATGGTCCTCCTACAGATTCCAACTCAACTTTCGATATACGACAATTTTGCATTCTTTTGACGTATCCAAGCAACCGCTGACTCCGTATTATGTTGAACATGATCTGAAAGCACTTCAGCGTTAGTCAATTTGTCCATCCAAGATATGTTCAAGATACGACGAATGCTCCGTAGATGGGAAGAACTCAGCTTTAGTTCGTGCTTTACAAGAAACCATTTAGTACGCACGCGCTGTATAGCATCATTTTTATCTCTACAGTCAAGTTTTTGTTACACGGAACACGACACTTCAATGTGGAAAAAATGTTAACTGCTCTAGCAATCCGCATTTCAATTTCGGTGACTTACGAGAGGTTATCCGCGATGGTTGAACTCTGATATTGAAAATGCTGTACCGATTGAAGCTAACAGTCACCAACTGTGATGATTGGAGAAGTTAGAATCCTCGATCATTGATGTTGGTGCTGCTCATGCTGATTGTTAGCCCAAAGTTGAAAAATTTGCCATCATTTAGCGGTGTAGGTAAGTGCCTTTTATTATCATCTTCACGAGATGTTTCAGAAGGAGAGGAAATGAAATATAGAACAGCGTGGAAACAAAAAACGCACCCATGGTTGACGCCTCGGCGAATTTTGAATACTTCTGAAATGAAACGGTTAAAATTGACTGAGACATTCATGCCAGAGTGGAAAGAAATTACGGGTTTAAGCAGCCTGTTGTTCAACCTATCTGATCAAGAATTTTTAAAATTCCCTCTCAGCTGACGTAGTCGAATACCTCCGTTTAATGGCATACGCTGTTCCTGACACTTTTTTAAGTTGTCTCAGAGAGAAGATCGTGTCGACGGTTGATCTTCCAATGCGAAGTTACTTTGACATACGGAGTAAACTCTGTCAGCTTAAAAATGTAGCTGAATCTGTAGTACTTCATTAAACAATTTCTCTACAAAACTTAGCATGGAGATTCTTTTTGTAATCATGGCAGCCGCTTTGTCACATTTATTTGCAAATGAAGTGACGGTCTTTGTTCAATTGAGGGACACACTTAACCTGCTTGGAGAGAAATAACAAATGGTGAAGAGGTTGTAATAATGCTGTTCGAAATCATTTGGTGAACCATGGTAGAATTCCGTTGTCACCGTGTGTCATCCAATTCACTAAGCGGTCAATTGCCATAATAAACTCATCAAGATTGGTAGGCGTATCTATATGTTCAGGGGTTGGATACCGTTCAACATTGTTGAGTGAATGCAGTAAATCCGTAGATTCCCTAGAGTAGAGAGAGGAGACGTGCTCTACCTATCTTTCCATTTGTTGAGTTTTGTGGACAATTAAGATTTCAGATTCATACTTAATGGGAGCTGTTATCAGTTTGTTTAGAAAAAGGGCTCTTTTGATCACACCATACCTACTGTGAAAATTTCTAGTTTCCCCAGCCTTTTGGATACCAACTCATGTCAGTCCAAAAGTCATTAGCACATTGGCTTGCAGTCTGTTGGTCCTTATTTCCAGCTGCTCTTAAAAGTCGTAAGATTTCATATGTTGGCATAACGTTAAAATATGCAGACTGACAGTTTCTTGTTCAAAACAGCAATTATCTCGGATTTTGCTCCGAACCAGTCGCGCGTTCCAGCTTTTTTTGGAACGTATGCGCAAAGTGCGACTTAACATAAGCAGCGTTTCAGCGAACGCTCCCAGAAATTATTCCTAGACTCGTACTCTGCACTTACATGGGTATGAACATGACCCAATACCACTACACAGTATTTAGTTGCAAATTTTGAGGACTGTTTTCAGGTTATGATATAAAGCGTCTTTTTCAGCCGGCCTCACAGAGAGCGTCGGTGCATAAACTTTGACCAACGTTATTGTACAAGTAATGCACTGCAGATTTAAAGTCAAACTATGTTCGTTTCCGCAGCTTCTGCTTTCTTATTCTCCAAGTAGAATGTTTCACACGGCAAATCCCAATCCTTGCCGTCGAAAATCATCAGAACTCCTTCGTTGCTAGAAACATTTGCAATATCTTTCTGTTAGCATATCAGTGTCTTGTAATCGCGCCTTTTGCAGGGCAGCCACATCGAGATGAAGCTCTTTTAGCTCATTGTTATTCATGGCTGATTTTCGTACGCCTCTGTTATTCCAGAAGTCTTCATGTTATCATAGGAGCTTTATTATCATTATAATTAATTATTATTATCATATTATTATCAAAGGAGCAGTCGAGACTTAATAGAATTACTTCATTTCCTAAAAATTGTAATCTCATTCCGTTAACCTACCAGTGTCTAAGAATCGCGCATTTTGCTGGACAGCCACATAGATTTAAGTCTTTTTAGCTCATTATTAATCATAGCTGAATTTCTGACGCCACAGATATTCCAGAATTCGTCATGATATCCTGGGATCATGGACCAGACGTTTCCGGTAACCTGTTTCATAGATGAAATTTATTGTTTAGTAAATCGTTTCGCGGCTGAGGAAAAAATACAGTCGGGTTGTCGGTTGATCTCTTATCCGCATGCACTGAATTAGGATAGCAGGCGGTGAAAATAAGGCACCGTATTAACTGGTGGCTGCCCAGCTTGATGAGGGCGGTAACCATCCAATAACACCTGGAAATCTCTCATATAAACGGAAAAACAACAGACGCTAAGCTCTACGTCAGTCCAGTTATAGATTTTATCTGGTATGTGCTGCCTCCCGTGTTATGTTCAATAGAAGCGAAATCGATCGTCTGTTAAGTATTGAGAACTAGCTGTTGCTCATGCAGCTAGAGCTCAATATAAACGACACCACTCCAAGCAATGAAACAGCTAGGCTGTTACGTTTGAACAACGAATTTGTCGCGGGTGTTGGCGGGAAGAAGTTGAATACCACTTCGGACTGCCTAACGGAACCCCCGCTCCAGATTTTCTTCTAGGTTGTCTCTTGAATTTTTTCCATGAATTGATGTAGACACACGGTAGTGGAGGTTTGAGATAAGCTTTTACTTTCCCTTAGGCTGGACAGCGTTACCGAGCAACTGGTTTCGTTGCACCAGTCAGCTGCCTTCGCCCTTTCTACTGTCAGTAGAAACAGTTCCGATGGGTCACATAGGACAACGCATGCAGTCCAGGAGGAGAAATTGGTTGTCAGAGGCTATATATGATGCGCGTCATTAGAGCATTCTTGAAATTGTGAGGTAATCCTCAAAATTGCTGCTGCCCTAAGAACTTAGGAACCGGGCATATATAAAAGTTTAATTTAATATTTCATATATTAGAATAAATACAATAAGTGAAATTTTGGCACACCCTTTTTATATAATGGCTACTGTAAATGCAGTACATGCGTACTCTAACATTTGTGGAATCTTTGAAACTCATCATTCATTGTTACATGTTCAACAAACAAAAGTTAATAACTTTCAACATTATGCACAGATTTTGAGGTTACGTATGATGCCTGACGCTTAATTACAATTACGCAACAATACAATGTGTAGTTAGTTTCGAAAACCAAATAATTTGATTCGCCGTTAGCGACAGCATTTTAGACAACCAATCAGCACGTGCATATTAATGTATAAATTTGGTTTAGAAATATATTAAGCAAGGCGTTTTAATTCTCATTGTGCAAATGATGAACATCCACTGGTCTTCGATTACTATCGTGTCCTTTGTGTTCATGACAGTTCGTGAAGGTAACAAGTCAATATTATAATTAATAAAACTTGTGTTGCTAGATCTGTTTGAGAAAGTGGATACGAAATCATAGGAAACGAATTTTCTGGTGATAATATTCATTTGATTCTGCAGTCAGAAAACTATTATAGAATTGAGAACAAACCATTTATTATAATTGAAAATAATTATTTTCATATCGTTTGAGTTGTGTTTGATTCAAGTAGCCGCATGATTTGTTCCGAAGAAAAGACATAATTGATGAATGATTTTGACTGGAAATTATTACCCTCAATTTGTTCTCTAAAGAAGTGTTTACGATACTTCACGATTTTCATTTCCTTTTAGCCTACTTCGTCATTTTAATGACTGATCTAAGCCCGACTGGGAAGCTCCAACTCAAATCTAAACTACAATTAAAATCTCGGGAAGCTAATTTGGAGTGCTGGAAGAATGTAAGTGAATTCGCATTCTAGTTCTTGATAAATGTAATAATTTCTTCGCGATTCAATGTTTTAAATAAGATATCAACATCAAATGTTTTTCTCGTTCTCATTTTCGCATTCTATGAAAATTTCTAGATATTCAAATTATTCGAAAATTTTCAATGTGTAACGTCGTTAATGTGAGACCGATACCCCGAATGTTGCGTTTTTTGAACAGATGTTCAACAACTGCCATTTCTGGCTAACCTACCCTAACCGCTACGAAGTGTATGCCCACATTAGTTTGTTATATTTTTACGAATCTTTTATGTCAGAGTTTTATATACGAGAAAGTTTGATTCTGGTGACAAGGCATTTTATTTGGCCATGCGATTACAACATATATTCCTTGTAACAGGTTATTCGGATAGCTATGAATAAGATAAAAAATATCTGTCATATCGAGCAGATATGGTTCGGATTTCTGTGATTAGTGAGCTGGTATTTTATTCTCTAAATTGTGAGTATAAAGCCGTTATTTTTCGGATGAATTCTTCTCCAAATTCAAGGAATCAAATGACAGAGACCGTTGTCAGCTACTGGATTATATAGTAGAAGAAGACGATGAACAAATTGCTTGCTACTATAAATGCCCTGCTTCAAAATTGTCGTTGCCTCAGCTCCAAGAAATCGCTGTCAAATTACGTCAAGATGCAACGAGCTGGGTTATTGTCCTACGATACATGGTGAACAACTGTAAGTAGTATGGAATTGCTATGCTATTTCAGTTTTCACCTCTAATTTTTAATACTCGAGAACTGGCGAATTATTTCGCCGTAATGGATTCGTTTAATTATGTTCAGATCTAGGATCTCAGTTATGCTGATCGGATGTCCTAATGCATTTGGTAGATAAACTTCGCAGTTATTTTTTCATATTTATCCATAAGTCGACAAGAGTATTTTGATTAGCTTTCTGTGCAATTTAATTTGATGTGATTATTAAAAACAATTACTGTGAGGTACCTTTTGATACCCTTTTTATACACTCTGGATGTTCACTTCATCTGAACCGAAATGTAAATCAATTCACAAGAATACATGCAGAAATTCACGGTAATGATATGTTCAAATTCACTCTGAGGTGCTAAATGAGAATTCTTTATTCTTAAATATCCGAAAGTTTAAATCTAATTCAATGAAAATATACTGGAATGGTACATAAGAATTTAACGAAAACATCAGAATATTATTTTAAAAAATAGCAACTGAAATGTTTGTCGCCAATTGTTCAACGACAAACGCCGTTTTGATAGCCAAAACAGCATCGGGTTGAATGAATTTTTTTCTCGAGAAAGTGACTTTCTAAATGAACTCAGAACTCAGAACTCGAAATGTTTTACGGTAGAACAATAAGCACGCTTACCAATAGCGATAGGATTAGGAGTTATGTGGAGTAAAAATATAAAATCTCTCAAAAATCAATAGCGACAGTCAAATATCACATTGTTTGTCATATATTCATCGAGTTTGCAAGCGATATCCGCAACAGATTCTTAGCATGTGATTGCTACAGGCAAAATGTTTCAAGTGAAACAAATTCTTGTCGAGAAAAAATTACGACGAATAACCTATCGAGAATAAGGAATGGTTGAAACCTTTGAATATTTTCGTGTTCGAGTTATGCCATTGGGCTTGAGCATATGTTTAAGTTGATGGTTGTCAGTATGCAATATCTCGAATGCCAACAAGAAGTCAGTCCGTATCCGTAGTCGGGTAAATTAGTGTAAATATAGTTTTAACAATCGCTCATGGAAAAGCAAAATTTCTGTTACAGGAGATTAACTTTGTCGCGCGGTGATCAATCCTGCTAAGTAGTTCGAAATCCTTTTTCAGCCACGGTGCCCTGTTCTTGGATGAAGTATTTCATAGCAGGACGTAGATACGTATTAATTAACTGGGGTAAGGTTTCGGGCGTGAAAATCCTGAATATCCTTTTCAGAAAATAAAGATACTGCAGGCATTATTGTACACTATCCGGTAATGATATACAGATAACTAGATCTTTTACTGCGATGATCCAGACGAGATCTTCCGTGCCAAGCTAATAAGTCTGGTGCAGATTTCCAAAGCCGCGGTATTTTACATTTGGCAGGCTTAAATGGAAACTCATTTGTCTGAGACTAACGTAATAGGCAATAACAGAGTGCATGTATTTAGTTTTTAGTTTTCTACGCTTAACAACTTTACTCATCCATTCAATCATACGTCTAGCAGATTTCGTTTTTTGATTTTTTGACGAAATATAGTTATGAGTGAGTCAATATTAACACAATTTCGGAAAATATAATTTTCATCACATCGTGTTTGCGGTAATTGAACATAATATTACGATAAAAAAGTTAACGATAATTTTTTAATATTTCGTGATACGATACAAACGACACTTGCAATTGTAGGTTCATTTCTAGAGGTGTAGTTGATCATATTTACCTATTTTCGCTGATACACTTATATTTAGTTTTTACAGGGATAACCTCTCACTAAACAATAAGATTGATAAGCGAATTGGCAGATCAGCTGTACTTTTGTCTCAATAGAATTCTCGTGTTTTGTTTAACCGCAAGTTGACTTTAAAGACAAAGATGGTGGTATTCAGTGCGTGTGTACTAAATTATTTAATGTATGGCAGTGAAACCTGGACCACCCACGCAAGATCGGAACTGAAGCTGAACGCTTTCCATCTACGATGCATCCGTCGTATCTTGAACATATCGTGGATAGACAAAGTGACTAAAGCTGAAGTGCATTCAAAAGCTGGTCTACAGAGCATGTTTACTCTATTACGGTAGCGCCGCCTGATGCGGGTTGGACACATCAGGGAATTGAAAATGGTCGTATGCAGAATGATCTACTCAATTGTGACAGTCAATCAGGAAGTCGACCATTAAGCATACCGCAATTGCGGTAAAAAACGTTTGCATAAGAAATATGAGAGCTTTTAGCATTATGTTGTGATATCTAGCTCTGATTCTTTTCTGTTCGTTTGTTCGCATTTATTTGTAGTTTCGATTTAATGTTAAAGGTTCAGATTCATCCACCATCGGTATGTTGCTCACAATATTGTTCTATAAAGTTTCGAATAAAAAATATGAATTTAACATCAAACCACTCATCTTCACCTAAACTCAGATGCTTCAGGTTTATTGCAATATCACTAACAAAATTTAATCGCTAGTTCCCTTTTTGGGAAAATCAATCCCGACACAACCCTACGAGTTTCAACGCATTTACGATGATCTTATAAATACTACAAACTCATGAACCCCGAAGCTCAGTCAGTGTTTTCGCAGCATTTTACATTTGCCAGAGAGATGTGAACAAATAAATACATTATACAACCGTAAGCCTGACAGCCTGACATTCATTATTTAAGCGAATGGTCCACCAACTGCCTTTTCCATTCGTATGGGCGAACAAAACTAGATTATTCGAAACATCAAATGTTAATAAAGTTTGCTCATTCGAAAGCGTTTCCACCACACAACCCATCAACGATTGGTGCTGTTTGCGCTCATCACTATTGGATTCTTTTTGTTAAAATCTGTGTTTAATCTCACTTGCTTTAATGTAAATCAGCGTCACGGACATTTGTTCGCAATAATCGCCTGAAAATTGTTTTTAAATTCACAAAAATGTTTTTTACAATTTCCATGGAACAAATAAAGATATGTTGCCGTAATTTGAGAAATACTACGCATGCATTTGTTTGCTAATTAATGCCTTCCGAAATTTCGTTGCGCGTGGTTCGAACAGGATAATTTCAACACAATTTATATATTCCAGAATTTATGTTTCTTGTGAGAGGTCAAGAACTCACACCTGCTGAAAAACGGGTAAACCAACATTCATGTTGTTTGCTACAGTAAAATTAATTACTATATTTCGGTTTTGTCATTGGTTTTCTCGAAATGTTATCTGTTAATTGATTTATGAAATATTTAACATTAATAGGGTAATGTAAATCATGGTTCAATAGATTTGCAATCAGTGCAAATTAGGGATATAATATCCGACCATAGTACAATTGCACATAAAAATGATGAAAACTGCGCTAGCAGATACGCAATATTTTTTGCAGTGAACAATCAACTCTAATTCTGACTATCAACTTATTGTATGCTTTATCGGAAGCGATGATATCTCGTCGAAACTTCAAAAATTAACTCATTCATAATACAAAGATTATCCACATAGTGTTCAGAAATTCTCGACCAGTTGTCGGAATCACACCAAAAGTGTTGCATGAAATATTTATTGGTAAGTTTAAGAGCGATTAGATATCGGAATATATGTTCAACCCAAACACTTAATTTAGTCTATTTCATTTAGATAAACATGTCGCAATCAAATCTGACAAACGTTACAAGTTAAGTTGACAATCATTTACAATCTACCATCTTGAATATCGGTTTACAGATTCATCATATATTATCCTACTTACCGCTAAACATTGTTTTGTATATATTCACGGAAGGAAATAAATCGGTACGTAAATGAATCAGTGAACATCCAAAAACTCAGGAGTAAGCCTTCGGAAGCTTTTTGCTACAAAATTACGGTAAATAGGAATCTCCAACCAACGAAGCTGGAACCCGATTGGCTAGAGGCTTTCAAATTCATCCGTGATCTGAATGATTCTACCGTGCGAAGAATCAGTAATGTTCATGAAGCAAGAATCGGGATACACGAAGGTGAGAGTCAATCTTTAAATGCAAATACGATTTCAACGTTTATTTTGAAATCGAATTTTCTGTTTCAGCTGCAGAGAATGTTGTGTGTAAGTAAAAATGCGACCATTGAAATAATACTATCTTGTTGATATTCTACCTTCAAGCGTGATGAAATTATATATCGCTTTCTTGATGTAACCAAAATAACTTAATACCCTGCTTCCCGTGCTCATCATCGAATAAAATTGCGAACACTATAGCCAAGACTCCCCAACGTCTAGTTGCATCACACACTAACAACCAAACATTTGCCCATATTGTGACTAAAGCAGGTAAGCGTTTGACGCGAGCACAGACGCCTACACTTCGGAAGAAAGAGGAAGTCCTGAGCAAAACCGTCTCACATCATAAAGAGCCAATATACTCTATTAAACACGGAAAGAATTTAAGCGTAATCTGCACTAACGTTCCTGAAACAAATGATGCTCTGTTCGACGACAGGAAAAAGCACGATTTAGCCGAATGGAGCAGACTCTGTGACATGATGAACCTGGTTCCCATTAAACCCTCAGCTATAGTTCGTTTAAGTCGACACCCGAAATCACCCCACCAGAATGATCCGAGATTACTCAAGGTGATATTGGAGAACGAAAACGACCTGGAAAACATACTATTAGACTCATACTTATTGAGGAGTGTTGCTGGCTCAAAAATCCGTATTTTCGCTGATCTCCCATGGTGGGAACGAAAATCAAAAGCCTCCGATCCGGCATCAGCAAGAAGTTTAAGAAGTTTAGTACTGCTCGGTGTTCCTGAGTGTGCTGAAAACCTAGCACCTAATCAAACAGAAAAACATGATAGACAACAATGGAAGTTTATATCCGAAACTATCGATGTAAATGAAACTGTCGCAATAGATACGTTCAGGATACCCAAGTCCATCCAATACAAAGGGGATGGACCCCGACCGCTTAAAATCACCTTCCTGACTAGCAATATGGCTGATTTAATTTGAGCACAATGGACTCAAAACAGTCGCAAGCTACCAAGTGGTGTCAGAATGAGTGCTCCGAAAACAAATAAACTAGATCCTGCAGACAGTATACCACTCACAAGCCCGAGTCAAGTCAGTTCAATTAGCTCTCCAAAAAACGATCTGTGTCCGACTCATGCCGAGTCGGAAAAGTAGAAACGACTTCAACGCCTCAGCTGTATACTGTGAACCGGATTGAATTTATGCATACTATTCCTCAATCTTTGCCAAACATATCAAAACTTGGAACTAAAACTAGTCTTTCACATTTTCCATCATTGTTAACTCATAAAACCATAAAGTGTCTCTATACAAACGCGCAGTGTGTGACAAACAACATACAGGAGCTTGATACCGTATGTACACAGCACTCACCGGACTTAGTTGCAATTACCGAAACATGGTTTGAACCTCATTTATCAGACAATGAATTGGCATTAAAAGGAATGTGTCTTCTCCGTCAAGACCGTGTGGGACGCGGCGGTGGCGTAGCACTTAACTACAACCAACAGTTATCCTGCAGAGAAATTGACGATATTGACCTACGTGTACAGGATACTCTGTGGTGCTCAATTAAGCTGACTACTGGAGATGATTGCATTGTTGGCGTGATTTACCGGACTCCAAGCGCAAGTGATGCGCACAATGTTGAACTACTCCAGAAAATTCGACTTCTGGCTGCCAGATTTCAAACGCCACTCCTGGTTATGGGAGACTTCAACCTTCCGAACTTGATGAAGAATAATGCTCTTTCAACGAATTCGCTCGACGATGCGTTTCAAGAACTGATCTTCGATATTCGTTTTTATAACCACGTCTTCGATAACACTAGATATAGAGATGGTAACATGCCATCTGTCCTGGATCTAATACTAACGAGTGAGGAACATGCCGTCGAAAATCTGAGCTACAAAACTCCATTGGGTTCTAGCGACCACCTGGTCCTCTTATTCGATTATGTTTGTCAAGCTGAGAGAACGAATGACATCAACAAAACAAAACTACAACTGGATATTGGAAGTCTTCAAAATGCTCTTCGAACGATTTCTGACTGGAAACCAGACACCACGGACGTGCATCGTTCTTGGGTAAACTTCATAGAGAAGCTGTGTGATGAAATAAACCTACATTCCAGATTTGTGCCAAAGACAGCGAAAAAAAGATTTACCTTCACGTTGAGAAGCCGCACAAGGAAGTGGATTAAGATACGCAACGATGCATGGAAAAACTATGTCCACAATCCGATGCCAGATAATTGGGAAACATATCGTCTGTTGAGGAACAAGGTCACCTCTCTTATCACCGAGGATAAGCAGTCTCATCAGGCAAGACTACTGACCATGATGGCGCGGAACCCCAAAGTCCTGTACCAGATCGTTAACACTACATCAAAAATTAAGCCAGGAATCTCAGCACTACGCACACGAAATGGTCTAACTACGACTGCGTTCGAGGCTGCCGAAGTTCTTGCAGGTTACTACTGCAAAGTGTTTTGCCCCAAGGAATCAGTGCATTTTACGCCGCATTCGATTGGCTTTTCCAATGAAATACTAAATGAAATCTCAATAAACAATGAGTGTGTCATGCTCAAACTTCTTCGTCTGAATACCGCAAAGTCACCAGGAGCAGATGGAATCACTCCTTTTATCCTCAAACGATGCGCATCCTCTTTGTGTGGTCCACTCAGCACATTATTCCAAATTTCGCTCGAAAATAGTATCGTTCCCGCGGAATGGAAATCTGGTATCATCACACCAATCTACAAGGGCGGGAGTCGATCTGACGCTGCGAACTATAGACCAGTTACGTTGTTGCCAGTAATTTCTAAAGTGCTAGAGAGTTTAGTAGCGGAAAAGATCACTCATCACCTCGAAAACAATAGACTGCTTGCGACTGAACAGCACGGTTTCAGGAAACATCACTCATGTCTATCTAACCTCTTGCTCACCTTAAACGACTGGACTGAGTGTGTGGACAATGGTTACTCCATCCACGCATGCTTTTTAGACATGTCAAAGGCTTTCGACCGCGTCAATCATAGTATTTTAATCCAGAAACTTGAATTGCAAGGGATAACAGGAAAACTTCTTGCTTGGCTAGAAAACTATTTACACGACAGGAGTGCCCAAGTCAGAGTTGACGGCGCCTTATCGAAACCATTCAAAATTACGAGCGGAGTGCCCCAGGGTTCGGTCCTCGGACTGATTTTGTTTTTGATCTACGCAAACGACATTCCCGAGCGTGTTAAATGCAAGATTATGTTATTTGCAGACGATATAAAGCTTTGGAGAAGCATACGTACAAATGATGACTGTGAAACTTTGCAGAAGGATCTAAACACATTGCAGGATTGGTCTTTGAGAAACAAACTACCATTCAACTTCCAAAAGTGCAAGGCGTTAAACATTGGAAAGACTGTTAATCACAACTACACTCTTGGGTCCCACCAACTCGTCTGGACAACTGAAGAGAAGGATTTGGGTGTTTGGACCAGTTCAAGTCTGAAGACTTCACTGCAGTGCAAAGCGGCATACAAAAAGGCGTCACAAGTATTGGCGTTATTGAGACGAATTTTCGACAGATTCTCCAATCAGTCGGTGCCCCGTATCATGAACACCTATCTGAGACCAGCGATGGAGTACGCTGTTCAGGCTTGGTCACCCTGGATTCAGAAAGACATCAATCTTCTGCAGCGTATTTACCACCGAACCACAAAGCTTGTACCCGGACTAGCTGCTAAACCATATGAAGAACGTTTGAGGAGTCTCAATCTTTTCGACTTTCGCTGTCGTCGACTAAGAGGTGACCTAATACTGATGTACAATATTATGCACGTCCCTAACCATCCTTTGTCCAAACTTTTCACACGCTCGCCACCCCGTGCCAGTCGGAAACATGAACTTTCAGTGCTTATTCCCACTTCAAGACTGAACTGTCGAAGATATTCGTATGCTGTACGTGTAAGTTTCACATGGAAAACCCTCCCCTCCACTGTTACACACTCAGCCAACCTGGATATTTTTAAAGCTAATTTGGACAAATACTTGAGAGAAACCCAAACTTTGATACGATTTACACTACAGAGTTTCATGTTTTCTTTTTATTTGTAATACCTCATAAATCCATCCGATGGTTATTGTTAACTAGAGGCTTTTTAGACCATACAACTTTG
>JACCGJ010013737.1:0-46464 GCA_013407085.1 Atriophallophorus winterbourni | reverse complement strand
CACCGGCAAACAATAAGTATCCTTAAATTACTATTGACTCCTTACTTTGACTTAAAAGAAGTGAAGACATTTCCCGTCGAAGTTGAAAGTGAATTTCTTAGAAGAAGCCCGATGGTGTAGGTTTTACATCAGCCATCTTACACAACAGCAGTTAAGAATTTTCATTACACTTATTAAATCTTTTTAATATTTCTTCCAAATCCGGAATATTTCTAATTCATTGGAAACACTCGGTTATTTTCTCTCGGTCAAAATCTGGTAATTCGAACCTCGTTACGAATTATCGCCCTATTAATCACACTCTCATTCTCTCTAGGTTATTTGAAAAGTTAATTAAGAAATCTTTGTTGGATTACTTCGGCCCAGATGCGTTCTTCCCAGTCCAACATGGTTTCCTAAATTAAAAATCTTGCGCAACCTGCCAGTTTGAATATTTATATCACATAACTAGTTCACTAGACCAAGGATTATCATTGAAAATTGTATTCTTAGACATAAGCAAGGCTTTTAATCGGGTTCCACATACGCTACTCCATTTGAAGTTATCATATTGAGGTATTCATGGGCCTTTATTAGGCTGGTTTTATTCTTTTCTGTCTGATCGCACCTTTTCAGTTAGCGTTAACGGTGTTACTTCACCTAATCAGCCGATTCCAAGTGACGTAATTCAGGGCAGTGTTCCAGGCCCCCTTCTTTTTCTCATCTATGTTAATGATCTGCAAAGTGTTGTGAACCACTCTCAACTCTTCATCTTCGCTGATGACATAAAAGTCGTCCTATCATTTCCACCTAATGAAATTCCGTATATCCCTTAACACTGATCTTGCATCTCTATCAAGCTGGAGCGCACAATGGGGACTAGAATTTTCGGCTCCTAAGACACACTATATGAGATTACGCTGCTTAATCCCCGGTGACACACTTACATTAAATAGTTCAACCATAACTCGTTCTGCAAAATTTAGGGATCTCGGATTTAGGTATTCCACCTCTCTGAACTTTAATGAGCAAGCAAAACATCTCCTCACGAAAGCACGACAAAACCTTGGTTTAATTAACCATAAATTCCTCTTATGCGAAAGTAAAATTGCACTATATAAAATAAGGGTACTGCCAACTCTTGATTATTGTAATATCATAAATTTCCACATGGGGAGGTGTAATTCTTTTCTCTTAGAGAGACTTCAACGTACTTTCACCAAAATAACTTTTGGCTATTCTAACCCTTTGTCTCATCATGAAAGGTGTAATTTGCTGAATGTCGAACCACTATGGCTACGCAGAATTCATCTGAATCTGCTTCTCTTCTTCCGAATCATTACTCAATAGCGAGTTAAGCTTCAGTCTGGCATGCGCTTTCGCGATTATATTCAATTTAATCTGCGCAATCGAACAATGCTATTGCATATCCCTTTGTCTCGCGCTAAAGTTAGACGTGACTACTTAATTAGAGATGCACAACTTCGGAATTCTCTTTCACTACATTTCCGTATGTGCACATCTACAGGAAAATTTAAAAAGCTTGTAGAAAAACTTACTGTTCACTCATTATCCCAAATCATTAAGATAAACTCTCCTCTAGACATTCTATACTCTCATGGAATCCCAGGTTTTTAAATCCACATCTTTCTGCATATATGAGTATATCATAAGGTCAGATAGTATTCTCTGGATAACTGGCCATTCAAGTGTCAGGTTACCGGACCCTAAAATGCTTTTAAACTAATTAATCTCAACATTGCCTCCGATAACCTTTTCTACACACCATTATGTATATGACTGTCTTTTTTTATTTAAAAAAACTAAAAAAACATTTTTAATGTATATTCTTATTGCTTAAATGATGTACTATTTCACTTCAATGACCTCTCAAAGTGCTGGTGAAGAGAAAATCTTTCATTATATTCCAGTGTCTTCGAATAACGAACCACCAATGTAATTGGCTCGAAATCTATCCTCCCGAGATTTGTTCCGTAAGCGATTCACTCTCCTGCAGATAAGAGGGAATCCGGCTGGTGAACAAATTTTGTTTCAAATCGTCTTCAATTCTTCAAGAGTATTGGAGCACAGCACCCTACTGCCTACTCCCTGCTATTGTGAGATATAATTCAAGTGACGTATTTCTCGAGGCGAATATTGATCCATTGGTGCTGCAACAGCAAACCTTTGGGGCTTTTTTAGGTTAGAGTCGTTTTCCATTATAACCAAAAATTTGCGCAAACTTTGTTTGGCAAAACAAGGAACCAGATCTGACGTATTACCCGTTCGTAAAACTTTTTTGTCCCCGTAACTGTAACAAATGGCGTTAATGTTGTGACGGTGTTCGATCACTTAGCTCAGCACTGGTTGAGCGTTTTCGCAGTTTTTGCTAAACGGTGAAACCAATTCGAGTGAAAATCGCAGAGTTGAGCTCATAGTATTGATTTGTGGGGGTTTGATCATAAATTTAATCAGCAACTTTTCTGGTAACTAAGGTTGAAAGCATTCCCACAACGCGGCTGTAGCGTGTGCGTTGTGTTCTACCGCGGTATAACTGAAACAGATTTTCGATTTTTGCAAACCAGAGAACTGAATTTGTTGTGCCAAAGGCAGGTAATGTGAATTGATTTGAAAAATCATCATCGTTCTTGTCCTCGTTATTTGTGTTATGGTATGGTATGGTATGGTATGTATAAGTGCAGAAAGTCAAATAAATGTGCGTGATAGCGATAAAAAAGAATGGGGATAAGAAAATGTCTGATTCTCAGACACCCTCATAATAAATGGCTCAACCATCACTCCTTTTGCTGAAATTAGATACCTCGGATTTAGAAATTCATGTTGTATGAATTTTGATTAGCAATCCAGATTCCTTATCTCGAGAGCTAGACAAAACTTTGGCTTAATTAACAACAATTCCTTTCACTCACATGTAAAATAACACTATATAAAATTAAAGTCCTGCTGATTTTTGAATATTTCACTTTCATACTTTCACATATTATTACGTAGGTTGGCATGAGTGTTTTCTTTTAGAGAGCTTTCAACGTAATTTAGAAAAATAACTTTGGGCTATTGTAACCCTTTCGTTTTATAAGAAAAAGTGTACTTCAGTGACTGTTGAAACATTATGGTTTCGCAAAATTCGACGCAACATGCTTTTTTCATTTGCATTATTACCTCGGGTATGTCATGCGCTTCACGATTATAATCGATATGACGATATGATTTCATAGGATCGGCCCTTTTGCTGTATTGCATGCAGCAGCGCTCCTTCGTTGGCAAATCATTGACCATGTGAATATAAGATGTAGTGCAGATCAACAAAAAAACACTTTAACTTCATGATCGAATCGCCCCTCTCCTACAAGTTCACAAAAGGGTTAACCTCAATGGTAGTCAGACTCAGTCTCCCGTAGCGTTAGTTACCACGACTTGGGCCCTTTACAAGTAAGCGCGAAATAGCGTAGTTCCCAAGATACGCAGCAAAGTTCTCCTTCGAATTAAAATTGCCAAATATTCAATTACTCGTCCTAATAATATCCATTATTATTATTATAATTATAATTATTATAATAATAATTATTATGTGTATTCTTGCAAAAACCATTTGTTTTTATCAGCATTCTTCTATTTAACGCGAGATCTATTTCTTACAAAATGTCTGATCTTCAATTTCTCCTGTCTGCTAACCCAACTGATGTAGTTCTAATAAATGATACTTGGACAACTAATGAAGATATAGACGCTACACTTTTCCTACCAAATTATAATATTTTCGTAAAAGTCCTTGCTCCACTCGAGGTGGTGGTTGCATCATATATATTACTAAGAATATTCCTGTCAATCTTCATTGTTCTTCCTCATTCAATGATATTGATGATTCCATATGGATTGATATCCCTTCACTGGTTGCCCTTTTCGGTTGTTTTTACAACCCACCTCCCCCATCCTTACACAATCTTGATAAGATTTAAAATGCTTTTATTGAAAATCCATAGAACCCATTTAAAAACAAATTTACAGCCGGTGATTTTAACATGCCCCATACATGCTGGAACTTGCCTCTGCAATCTAGAAAATTCTCCTCTTTTCCCGGAACAATCAACCTACTAGGTTACAACCAAGTAGACGAGAAACATACAAGGCATTCAAACCTTCTAGACATTATTTTTACATTCGGTCCTAATTTTAGTAAGGTGGAATTCATAGCACCCCTTCTTGGTTGTGACCATAACATGGTTACGTGTCAACTTCATCTTTGCAAAAATCGGACCACCATCAGCAAAGGTAATGGCCGTCTTTATGTTGATTGGACAAAGTTTTCGAATCTACAGTCTTTTCCATTTGCATAACTTTCACTGCGCTTGTTTTACTGCCTATGCCGTGTAGCGGTTTATGCACCTAGTAAGCGAGCGGTTTTCGGATTACACGTGGCGTGACGCATCTCTTGTTCTGTTTTGAGACTAGCTTCATCCACTGTCGTGATTGTGCTGGAGTTCATCTGTTCGGTGGTTGCGTGATAAAAACTATATTGGAATGGCATTGTGTTTCGATTATAAAGTATAAACTGCTTGTGGTAACACTCCTAGTTGCCCAGTCTTATTTATTACTTTATCTCGCCTAGGTTTACCTCTACAATTGGTGAGCCCGAATTTGGGATAATTTTTCATCTATACTCGTATATGCATTTTGATTTCTTATTTTGCGCATTTTTTTCTCGAAACATGAAATCTGATATAAATCCAGCGACGTCGCAGAGGCGAAAATAAGCCATTCTACATTGTCCACATTTGATATGAGTGATCTTCGTTTATGGTTTGCACAAATTGAAGCGCTATTCGAATCATATCGCGTCACGACGCAACGATTAAAGTACAATCATGTGGTTGGCATTTTCCCGCCCCCAGTTGCCAGCAAAGTTGCTGATCCTACTTACACCCGCCCGTCCTAAAATCAACTGTTATTTCCCGCATTGGCTCGACTGACGAACAGAACTTACGCAAGCTACTTTCTAGCGCCGAACTTGGTGACCGTTCCCCTTCCCAACATTTGCGGCACCTCAAGCAATTGCAGGGCGGTTAACAAATTAACGACAATGTTGCAGAGCCTTTCTCAAGAAATTCGTAAAGTGCTGGCTGTCATGGATTCTGACACCAGCTTAGACCGACTAGCCAAGTTGGCATATGAAGTTCATCACTTTGCACACAGTGTGTCCATCTCCAGTGCATTCAAATACTTTGCTTCAGAGACGTGTATTTCGGCGGTCCTAAGTTTTTGAATATACTTCACTCCCGGTTTGTCGTATCTGAATATTTTAAACTTTTTCGGATTCCTCTCATAACAAGCATTGTGAACTTAATATTCTTTGAGAGAAAACACGCAATTTCTAATGGAATTCGTCCTTTACCTTTTGAACCAAACTGAACTCACGCGTGCAAGTTTAGTAAACTACGGTATATTCGACTGATTTTAAGACTGTTTGAAAGAGCTCAAACGTCTACTTCGCTTGACACCTTGGACCACAAAATCGGATCCAATTTCGAGGAGCTACGCGGCTTTTTACCTATACTACACTAGGCACGATTTTCCACTTATCTAGTTCGTTTCATCCGCTAAAAAACCCGTCTACACATCATACGGACATACACGAGCACACCCACACACCCGAGCCATCGATGGATAATTTTTCACTCCGGTGCCATGACATCTCACCTTCCGGTGATGAGACCTCTCCCATCTTTTATTTCACAGTTATACACGCCTGTGTTACTTACGTATCAATCCTGGTAGTGGCGGGTGTTTTCAAGCACACCTCCGAAAGAATCTGGGCACTCGTTTCGACTTGGTCGACTAACGTCCTGTGATAGTGATACTAATACCGACAGAGGTCACGTGTGCAAATTTTGTCGGAAGGCGATAAGCCGCAAAGCCCGACAGGGTAATTATTTTGTTTCTCGTAAGAAGGTTCATATGAAGTGCGATGCTAATTCGACCGTCGATGCCCTCACGGTTATCAATGAATACGAAATTCCAGAAGTTTGCTACATCTGTCAGATATGCAGATCTCAATCTAGAAATTGCAAGAAGACAATTATTATCTCACAGACCGACGTGGATACGAAAATTTTATGTTTTGAGAGTAGTGTACAAAGAATCAAAGGTCTGCTAAACGAGCTACTGTTTGGTAAACTTGGATCTAGAGCAGATTGTGAACATCATGTATCTTTTCCGGTTATAGAGAGGCAGCAAACCGAAAAAGGTGATGATTAACCTGTACACAAGCGCCCACATAATTCGAAACACTTTCTGACGCGAACTCCCCTGGCACTAAAATGGTTAAAAAGACCAAGATGTCTACTCATCTGGAGGTCTCGCTCAAACAATCGGTTTTAACTCCCAATTTTGCCTCCCCAATGATCGCAAAAAATCTCTCTGTAATCTGTACCAACATACAGTAGTCTAGCGAGACACTCCTGGCGAATAGACAACGATACGACCTAGAACAATGGTCCGAACGTTTTACGTTGATGGGGGTGGAAACGATAAAACCTTCAGCTGTTACACGTTTGGTTCGCCATCAAAGCTCCTCACACTTCGATAAAGCGCGGCTACTAAAAGTAACACTAAACATTGAGAGGAATATGGAGATTGTTCTTTTAAATTCCTACTTGTTACGTGAAATACCTACGTGCAATACTTGAATCTATGCCTATACACCGTGGTGGGAAAGGAAAAGAGGCGGAGACGTGCGTAATAAAATCAATGAGCGCAGTCTGATCCTTCTAGGCGTTCCGACTCTCAAAGGATCGGACATACAAACATCATCCACATAGGCTGGCTACACACGAAAACCACTGCTGAATGCCTATACAAAATGCACAGTGCTTCCGGAACGAAATCACCGAATTAACGCTCAGTTTGCTGCTGACATCATTGCTGTTACCGAAACATGGTTTTACGATCAGGTGAACGATTGCGAGCTAGCACTTCCCAACATGATCCTACTTAGACGAGACCGTTCAAGATCAGGTGGTGGAGTTGCTGTGTACTATAACGAAAGTCTTTAATGCACAGCTGTACCTGATACAAGATTTGAGCTGGAGTACACAATGTGGTGTAGCCTTTGTTTGAAAACTGGAGAGAACTGTATACTTGGTGTGATCTACCGCTGGCCCCACTCTTCCGATGCCCACAATGGAACGTTGTTACAAATGATACGCAACGCTGGAAACCTTAGAGGATGACAATTGTTAATAATGGGTGATTTTAACCTCCCACATCACTACACTAATAGTGTGCATAATAATATATATATATATTTTTGGATATCCAAGGCATGCAATACATAATCAGTTTATCAAAATTTGAACAGCAAAAGAAAATAGTACAGTGCAAGTGACCGAAGTGAGCGGGATTTTTAAACATTTTTCCGTTCAATAAGGGAAATGAATATACAGTAGGTAAGAAATTTTTTTAATGTCCAATAGAAATAAAATTTCATTAAATTCATGTCAAGATTCACGAATGGCAAGGATGCAAGAAACAAATGGAGAACAGAAATGGAAGGTAATTATGGAAAAAGTGGTGCGAATTGTAATGAAGTTGTCATAAAAAATTGATAAATAAATTATATGTGAATAAATTCATGTTTTTGAGGGAAGTTTGAATAAGAAGATTGAAAAGGGAACATAAATCCATCGGAATAAGAAAATCTAAGAAATTGTGGGGGATGAGAGAGGGTGTGGCTAATAGCAGTGAGGAGGCAGTAGGGTGGTGTGCTCCAATACTCTTGAAGAATTGTCGACGAATCGAACCAAAATTTGTTCACCAGCCGGATTTTCGTTATCTGCAGGAGAATGAATCGCATACGTAACAAATCTCGGGCCGATAGATTTCGAGACAACTACAGTGATGATTCGTTATTCGAAGACACTGAATATAATGAAAGATTTTCTCTTCACTAGCACGGTGAGAGGTCATCAAAGTTAAACAGTATATCATTTAAGAAATAAGAATGTACAATAAAAACATAATGTTTTTTTAGTTCTTTTATTTCTTTGGTAGATTTTTGATATTTTGCACGTTGAGATAAAAAATGAGACATTTCTAGGCCTCATGAGAAATAAAAGACAGTTATATATATAATGGTATATAGAAAATGTTGCAGGTCAACTCTTAGTAACTATATACATGTCAGCCCAACTTGCATCGTCTCGAAAGTATTTGAAAAATTGCTGCGTGACAAAATCTGTCAGCATCTTTGTCGGCATTTTCTACTGAGTGTAACTCAGCATGGATTTCCTAAGGGTAGATCCTGCCTGACTAACCCTCTTAGTTTATTCAATACTGCCACGAAAAGGATGGATGAAGGGAAGCCTGGCGAAGCCCTCTACTTGGACTCCAGAAAGTCCTTCGATTCCGTAAACCACCGCCTTCTAGAGATTAAGCTAGCAGCAAAAGGCATACGGGGTAGTCTACTTGCTTGGATAAAGGCCTTCCTAACAGGTAGGACATTCCGAGGTAGGGTAGGATCTACGCTGTCGAATGAAACCGACGTGATCAGGGTGTACCCCAAGGTTCGGTACTTAGCCCTCTTCTATTCCTGATTTTCATCGATGACTTGTCCTCTGCATTGAAGTGCCCATGCTTCATTTGTGCGGATGATGTGAAATTCATCGGATCAACTGATGAAGAGACCTTGATGCACGACCTTGAACGGGTCATAAACTGGTCATACCAGTGGGATCTCCCACTGAAACTCAATAGGAGCCAACTCTTGTCAGCACTAGCTTTATCATGAACGACTTCTTCGCCTTAAGTCCCGAGCTGGGCACCCGGCGACATTCACTCAAACTTGCTAAGGAGCGATGCAGACACGACTCCAGGAAAAACTATTTCAGCCTCAAGGTGGTAAGTTTATGGAACCGGCTTCCAGAAGAACTTATATCCTGCAGTTCTGTCGCAAGTTTTGAGCAGGGTTTGGACCGCATCTGGGTAAGCTTTTTCCTGAATTCTCCCCTTATTTTTATGCAAGATTAGGTTGTTCACCATTTTTAGTGTTGTTTGGTAAGAATGTATATGCTAAAGTTGTGTTTGTTTAATACACAACTCTTCTTTTGCTGACCTCTCACCGTACTGGTGAAGAGAAATGTATTCTTATCTTTCCAGCATTATTCATAACGTGGTGCTTCCTAAATACAACCCGGATAATCCCTTGGCATCGCGATTGTCGAGGATATCCAAATCACAATGAGAATAAACGCTTTGGCAGTGGTAAATGCTTGTCTGCAGCTTTCCAGCGAAAGAAATTCTGGACGCTTGATTGGCTCGTTCGCCATTTACTGTCCTGGTTAACTTAACTGAACTAACCTTGAACTTAAACTTAAATGAGCTCAATTTAAAACTGATATATAATACCGCATGTGCGTCTTATTCCATCATGAGTTCCTGTTTAAACTGCAGAAGGCAGATAACAATGATGATATTCCTTCTTTTGACTGTTTTTTATATGATGCGCGTCGATTTAAACGTTACAATCTTGTCTATGGTAAATGATACAATTGACGCCAGAAGTAATTTCTCCGAATATATTTGTGGCTCTAATTTTAATTCATCAAATGCCTATGATTCGAAGGTAATCTGTCATCCTCTGCTCACCGAAGATTTAGCGCATGCTTGGTTTTTATTCATGGGACAGAATTACGCAAGGTCTCATTCTCGGCGCTTTCTTCTGGGGCTATATCCTTACTCAAATTCCAGGTAGTTCTTTCAATTCAGATTTCTTTCTGTTTGGTTCGAACTCAAATAACCATATTCCCGATTAATCATTGAATTTTTTGTGTTTTGTATTCTGTAGAATGACCAACACTTCTAATAAGTATAGAACGCAACATATTACAAGTCAATCAATCTTGTGCACTATTTTTCTGAAAGAAAAATTAATTGGCATTTCCTCTATACATAATTTACACGATTAATAATGCAATGTTATCATACTTCAGGTTAGATTATCATTAATTATTTGAATATTGTCGTAAAGTGAAAACTAGGAAAGTTAACCACAATATAAATAAGACAAAGTCGATGATATTTCAGGTAACTATAGGAAAAAGCAGCGGCTTCAGGTGAAAAATAAAACTTACCTGAAAGACAAAATTAGACGTACAATATTTTTTCCAGCATCGGTTATAAAATCTGATCCCTAAATACATTTTCGATAATCTCGTCCTCGCTATCGTCGAAGATTTCAACGGAAAAAAGGTAAAATGTTTCTGCAGCGATGGGTGCTTCTCAGCAGCTTTCCACCGAAAGAAATTCTGGACGCTCGATTGCTTCGTTAGCCAGTTACTGTCCTGTGGAAACTGAACCGAGACTATATGTTATAAAGTAAATAAGGGTATAGCATAAAAATGCAGCGACGATTATTTTTTTACACGAATATTCTCACTACGAAACGTCGCCCTTATTTTATGGTGTAGCATGCTACAATTTAGGAAGTGCCGCGCGGTCAAAAACTACACGCGTTTAAGATACTGTCAGGTTGCCCAGGCCTAAGCATACCTGCAGCATACGGTCCATCCGATATTGTTCAAGGAATTTCAGTCTGCACAACAGTTCACACGTTGCGGTACAACGTATGACTGCGTGTATTACGATGCTTCGACACGTTTCATTTAGATTTTGTCGTTTACGTCTGAGCATCCGGCACCTGGTTGGCAATGACGTCCCAATGAAAAACGAAAAACGCATTCCATTAAAAATTTTGGACTGAGAAAATAAGTGATAATGATAAACCTGGCGCCATTATTTTCCATATCACTTGTCGAAAGATTTTCTTTGATCGGATACTCAAAAGGTACATTAATACTTCATTCGAGGGGTAATAAATTAATCAATCTTACACCGTGCACAACAACATTCAATTCCCCTCACCTACTCAGAAGATAAAAATAGTTCAAACTTAGAATTCTACAATTTATTATCCAGTTTCACCGTACAAGACCCCCTCATGTCGACAAATTCTAATGGAGTTAAAACGCAATATGCATTTCAACCATTTAGCAATTGATAAAAAAGCAAAAATGCTTTGAAACGTTTCTACGATTTCATTTTGATTTGTATAAATCCCTTACGAATGCACTAGATTCTAATCCAACAAAAGTCATTTTCTCACACTGTTAATGTCGGGAATCGCGTAGAAAATTAAATATAGAGCTAGACGGTTTATTGTTTATTGCTGTTAGTTATGCCACTGTTGCTCAATTATTGCGATCACATAAATTAACATTGTGTATATTTTCCGTTTTCCTGGTTAGTTTTGGAAAATGTTTAATTGGGAAGTAAATTTATTGCTCTGTGCATGCGGCTGGCTGCATTCTATCTTGGGTAATCTTTCAGGCCTCTGGGCTCGCGACGGCCCTGAATAATGCGCCGTTTTTACAGTTTTGTCGTGGTACTTTTTTCGAGATAGGAGCAGAGAGAGCGATTCCCATGTGAGCTTCACTCATTTCTCCGGAGCAATGAAGCCATCAAAATTGGGAGTCTCAAGGGAATAACCAGATCGTCTTGCCGCAATGCACTAAACTGACAATAGTTCAAATATGCCCTGAACTTCACCTCTGGTTCTCACGACACAACAACTTACGGCAGTGCATTCCTATCGTTGAACACACAAGTAGACTGTTCAATTATGTCACGAACTGGAGTGGCAGAGTACTTCGTTTTAGGTGTATAATTTTGATGTTACCTAATGGTTAAAGGCAGCTTCACATCGATAAAACTCTCGAAGCTTTTGATTGAAAGGTATAGAATTCGTCTTCTGATTGCACGTGTTCACCTGGAAGTCTCTGTTTACAATTTTATTATGCTCAAGCCTGTTTCAGCCGACCGTTTCGTATCGTAACATTCTGATTTGTATTTAAAACCAGTGTAATGCTGTCTCTGATATGATGGTCTGATCTAGTGTAAAATGCGGTGTATCATAAGGAAAACAGTACTAGAGCCTGACGGAAATATTAAAGCCAAAATAAATATGTATGTATGTATGAAAACACATGCCCGATCCAGGCAATGTTCTGCACAGTCAGAGACTGCACGTGGTCGAATATACTTTCAGGTTGCTTAGGCCTAGACATATATATGAGAAAGGAAATAGAGATGATAATGAGACTCCATCGTGTTTCAACATGCAGCTCACTACAGGTGTCCAATCAATTTAGTACGGTTAGCCATACAACACAGAAGTACTGATTGATTGCACATCCGTGCGAAAGAAGTGTGCAGAATATTTTAGTTTTGTTTATCGAAACCACGAAATCATCATTGCTATTTATTCTTGAAGACAGAAATGTGGCTACCCTATCTTACTTAGAAATAGCGTCTAATGTTTCGCAGCATCCCATAATATTTAGTATGCGAATATTTAAGAGAATACATTTAGTAGCTTCAATGAGTGTTCAGTCTTTCTCAGCTGGAATTTGAATACGTGGCTGCTAACAAGGCCTCTGTCTCGATTTGTTGCAGAATTTTCGCGATTAAAACTTGCACGCACGTACGCACACGTTTTTATGAAATGCGTGGTGCTGATCACGGACAGCAGCATACCAGTATGTATGTATGTCTGAAAGCACAAGCCTGATCCAGGCAAAGTGCTGCACAGTCAGAGACTGCACGTGGGCTGAGATACTGTCAGGTTGCCCAGGCCTAGACAGATATGAGGAAGAAAATACCGGTAGCAAGCATTGAGTGCTTGGCCAGCATATAACCATGACTTTAAAATTCTGAATAGTTTGGGCTCATCTGGCTAGGAAGGCAAATAAATGGTGTGCACGATAAAATAATGGAAATGTACGTTTTGCATGAAAAACCTTCGCGTAACTCGTAATACGTCGGGCGAAATAGTATGAAACAAATCCGTTTTCTTCCCACAACGTACATGTACCATTTTTGTCTTAAAGGTAAATTTCATTTCTTTTTATTCTTGCTTCTTTCTCGTAAACAGTTTAACGAGATGTAATAAATGGTGACGTTACTGTTTAATACTCAATCTATTTATTCATATACCTTGGTGTTGTTCTTCTTTCTACCTAGTAGTGTTCCAACAATACGTTTATCCACCAAATGAGTAATGGGACACTGATCATCATCATCAAAGACAACATTACACCGGTAGCGCGTACCGAATGCTTAACTGCCACACAATCATGAAAAAGTGAAATCCTAAAAGATTAGGAAGGGTGGGATTTAAATAGCTACGGATTCTATAGAAGAGTATGTATGTATGCATGTATGAAAGCACAAGCCTGATCCAGGCAAAGTGCCGCACAATCAGAAACTGCACGTGGGCTAAGATACTGTCAGGTTGCCCAGGCCTAGACAGATATGAGGGGAAATAAAAATGGAAATGGTAGTGAGACTCCAGCGTGTTTCAGCATGAAGCTCACTATCGTTGGCCAATCAATTTAGCACGATGTTAGCCACACAGCACATAAATGCTGCACGATAGAAGAGTAAGCTCAAACAAACTGGGTAGAGGTGCCTACACCTCGAATGGAACATGCATTCAAACAAGTTTCGTGAACGAGTAGAGCGACATCAGCATGGCAGCTTCCTAGCGGCTTTCACTGTCGTGCATCATAACAAGCTTTTCTCGTCACTCCGCTTGACAACATACATGGTTAAGCAAACACTCCAAGAAGATGCTTTGTTCAAGACCGCCGTTGAACACGGTTTCGGGACATATCCTGAAGCGTAACTAACCATTGCAATATCTGATTGCGGGGACACTGATAACACTCTTCAAAGCTCATGGAACCTGATTTTACTGTTTCCACCTGATGTTGGTAAACCGCCAGAAACCGGTTGTGGTTTGTAAGTGCGGGGTACGTGAGCACAATACCAGATTCCTTGGACAAAACACAACGCCAGATGTCGTGATGATGTCGCTCTACTCGCTCACGATACTTGTTTGAACGCATGTTTCATTCGAGGTATAGGCATTTTATCCCAGTTTGTTTATGCTTACTATTCTATAGATTCTGTAGCTGTTTAGACGACACCCTTTCCCATCTGTTATGATTTTATTTTTTCATGGTTATTTGGTAGTTAGACATTCGGTACATGCATCCTGCGTACGTGAGTCCCTGATGATGATGACTAACATTCCTTATAACAACTGTCCGCTGTCTTGAATGCCGATTTTATTTGCCTGAAAATCTTCTCGTCTCGATTTTGGGATTCATCTACGCGTCTCACTGTGCATTATATTCTAAAAGGAGCGCAACTTTTCTTCTATAGATTCATGATAATGCTCTGGTACCTCCGGGATATCAAATCATGAGCAGTCTATGGCTGCGGCACCTGAATCAGGCTTGTGATTTCGGACATGCCTATATATACGCAGAAAGTATTATTTAAAACAAGATCTTCAACACAGATTGCCGCACCATATGAATAAAACGTCCATTTTATAATTATTGGGCTCAAATTATATTCAGAGAGAAACGTGTCTTGAAGCTTACCGATTGTGATACCGGGTGCCATTGGTGTCAATTTTACGGGTCTGTCATCTGATTGTCTATTTTTGCTCAACCGGATTCGAACGGTTTGAAGTTGGACGATTTTTCATACATTACAGGTGGCCTGTTGTGCTTGCGATTTGGACCGAGACTGGTGGGGCTTGTGTGCATCATTGTGTGTTCAACGCTAGACCTATGCATCCCGTTTTTTGCCTCGGTGGATTATAAATTATTGATCACTGCTCGCATTGGACAGGGTCTCGCTCAAGTGAGTTTCACGTGGTGTTTTCGCTAGAATGTTTATTTTAAAAATTCGAAAAGTGTTTTACATATCTCTTGTACCTCACTTTGTGTCGGGTACACAGAATGTCGTTTTTAACAATTGTTGAAGGCTTACTAAAACTAATCTCCCCTTATTTTCTTTGGATGAGTGCTGTTGTTGTTGTTGAGCTCTTTCCATCGTTGTCGACAATCCCTCCTACCGCGCTTACAGCGATAAGCAGTGCTATGTCAATCGGCGTCAGCTGCACTCTGGCGGCGTGATTTGCGTTTAGCAGCCAACTGTTGTATCTGCTCATCCCCCGCTTAGAAATGACGCTTAACACAGTGCCTCCAGAATGAGCGCTCACGAGCAAGTTCTTTCCATCTCGTAAAGTCAATGCCAAGAGCTTTCTTATCTCTTTTGCAAACGTATTTGTACGCCAAGTGTAATGTACCCAAAGGTAGACTTCTTGATTTCAACTCACCATAGAGTAGCTCTTAGGATGAGTGCAAACAATCTAAAACTGCTATTATGCTATTGCACGGATGTGCAATTGTGCAGCATTTCTGTGCTGTACGGCTAACATCGTGCTAAATTGATTGGCCAACGGTATTGAGCTTGATGCTGGAGTCTCAGAACAATTTCTATCCCCCCTCATATCTGTCTTGGCCTGGGCAACCTGACAGCATCTTGGTCCACGTGCAGTCTCTGACTGTACGGCACTTTGCCTGGATCAGGCTTGTGCTTTCATACCATACCGTACCAGTGTTTATATTCGAGGAAAGTAAGATTTTGAATGCAATGTAATTGTCTCCATCTAGCGTCCTGGTTCTCCGGCACGATGTGATGCAAGTCTTTCCCGTTCATTAAGATCCTTCATATGGTATGTATGTATGGAAGCACAAGCCTGATCCAGGCAAAGTGCCGTACAGTCAGAGACTGCTAAGATACTGTCAGGTTGCCCAAGCATAGACAGATATTAGAATGAAAATAAATAGAAATCGAAATGGCAGTGAAACTCCAGCGTATTTTCGCCCGCCGGTGGCAATTCAGTGTAGCACGGTTAGCTGCACAGCACAAAAGTGCTGCACAATTGCACCTCCGTGCAGAAATCCAAGTCTGTATTCTATTTAAAGAACGACTGAACTCTATTTCTCATGATGGCTTTCGATTATTGTTGTTCATTGTTGTCCAAACGTTGATCAGTACATTGAGCAATCTTCTTTACTAGGTTTGGATGTTGGGGGTTATTTCCCATGATCACGAAGTGTCCGTTATCTTACGGTATTCAAATTCGTTTTGCCGAGTTCAAACTCTAATGTCCATGGGATAAATTTCTTCTCATCATGAGTTTGCTAGCATCAATATGCATTATAAGATTGACATCAGAATGACAATGGCATAGCTAGAAGCGGTAACATGTTTTCCTTCTAAGCAATGGTTGCGATTGATTTTGTTTCTTCGATTAATCTTGGAATTCCTACACGTATCAAAGGTAACTGTACATCAGATTAAACGAGTCAGAATGCCTTGTTTCGTAGGCTTCATAGCCGGGGTAACAGTGAGGATAAGCTCCCACTGTTTATAAAATCCTCCCATATCGCACGCGTCTCAAATAGCCTCTGACAACCAAGTCCAGCTTCTGGCCTGCACGAGTGGCTCCCCGAGCCCGGCAGAACTGCTTCGACCAACAGGAGAAGAGGCGGGGGCGAGTGACCGGCGACTGAAAACGTGTTTTCTGCGGGCAGATGGATCTCATTATCCTGTGAGGGCATTACATCTAAGGGAAGGAAAACCCTGATTTTAAACCTCCGATGCCTTGTGGTAAAGGCTTCGGGAGTAAACCTCGAGGAAAAATCTGCAGCAGAGTCTGGTAGACGGTTAGTTGGTGCACACCACCTCTTTCTGGCAACTACCTGCTACCTTGCAGGTCGCAGTTGGCTGTGTAAAGGCTAGAGAAGCTTATTCGAACAAACGCCGAGTGGTGCTGGGAATGCCACTTTGTACCCAAATTCCCAAGAATCTTCATTGAAACCGACTAATCCTCCAGAAGGAGATAGTCGCACGCAAGTGTCAGGTTGCGACTCATTTCCAGTGGCAGACGTCTTAGACTGCACTGCTCCTGTCAGTTGACGGGTAACGGACAAAGGCGGTTAACCAGCACTCGAAAATCAATTTCCTTCCATCAGATGGAGCTGGCAAGCCTCTGATGGCAGTCTATCTTCAGGATTAAAAACCTGGCTTCATACTTCCCCGTTCACGGGAGAAGCTTCAGCGAGAAACCCCGTGGCGAATCTGGACAATGAAGTAGATGAATTGCTGGTGCACTGTCTTTCTTTACGCAATCCCTTTATTGTCTTGTTACGCCAAATTAAGTATGGAAACAGCTGATGGACGTATCCGATCATACGTCATGTGAATCTGCTAATCACTCGTACCAAACACTTAGACAACCGAAATTCCAGTAGGAGACTCAAATTCAAGGAGAATGCAGATTGTATTTGTGACTACTCATCCGTGCCAAGCCCATCGAACTATTCACAAAGTTGATCACGACGGTCAATAATAGAAACACTGAACTCAAATTTCGCTCTTATTTGAGTTCTTCCGCAGTGCATATCCACCGCTTCGGCCCCCCCCCGATCACCCCCGACCATCACCATTGTAGTCCCACGCCTTAACGACCTGAGCTACCGTCCACCGTTTGACCGATCGCAATTAAGCGTTTATGAGAGCGAAACTCGAGTCCAGTGCTTCCATTATGAACCTCGTGATCAACTTTGCGAATAGTTCGATGGGCTTGGCATGGATGAGTAGTCACAAATACAAACAACATATTCTCCAAGAATACAGATTGCCCATCGGAATGGTGCAAATTTTCCGTTTTCTCGGAAACAAGCTGTGTTGTTGATGTCATTTCACCTATTAGACAGTGTGGTAGGCTGTCATTTCTCCATCTGTCATGGGTACACATTTTAAACAATGATGTAGTGGGGTTTTGTGTATGAGCTACGATACGGTCAGGTTGCATAGGCTAGACAGAAATGAGAAAGAAAATAGAAATTTGAGAGAGAGAAAATAGAATAGTAAGGATTTACATTAGGCGCATTTCCAAGAGGCGGATTTTGACAAAGACCGTCCAATATCATCGCGACCTCAAGTAAAGCAGTGTAGGTTGACACACCGTTCATCATTGGAGTCACCACTGTGTCAGTTTGTCACAGCCATCCTCGCTCGCATATGCATGAAATGTGTGCAATGTGAAATCACAGAAACCCAAATACTTGAACAAAATGTCCGTATTTGTGCAGATGGAGCTCGTTAGCATGGGAGGGCATTTCATCTAAGGGAAGGAAAACCCTGATTTTAAACCTACGCTGCCTTGCGGGATACCCGATCGCGGGAGAGGCTTCGGGAGAAAACCCTGAGGAAAAACCTGGAACAGAGTCTGGTAGACCACCTCTTTCTGGCAACTCCCTGCTGCCTTGCAGGTCGCACTTGGTTGTGCAAGGCTAGAGAAGCTGACTCGAACAAATGCCGAGTGGTGCTGGGGACGCCGCTTTGTACCCAAATCCTCAAGAATCTTCATTGAAGCCGACTCATCCTCCAGGAGGAGATAGTCGCACAAAAGTAAAGTAAAGTAAGTACCCACGCAGTGCAGAAGTACTGCACGATTGCACAGAACAGACTCACTCACTCACTCACTAAATGACTGGAGGACTCACTTTTCAACGATCGAATGATCACTTAGTTTAAGCGCACCAGTAGACACAACGGAAGAAGCCAGGATTGTCGTTGAAGGAGAACTTGTGACGGACGGGATTGAAAAGACGGGCTGACAAGGTTCAGTTGGTTTGACTGAAAAAGAAGAAGAAAAATGACAGGAAATGAAGGAACAAATGTAGCTGATGATCAAAGTAATAGATAGCCGATTAGTACATTCTTGAGGGGATAGGCTGAACGATCGCAATAGAAATTCGGATTTTCTGCTTGCCTGGCCTATACATGCGCCCAATCGGTACTAGGACATCACGTACGGATACAGAACGTTATGTGATTCGATATGGTGACGAATTAGTTACTTGTTAATATTCATATGGATATGAATGAATGAAAGCACAAGTCTGATCCAGGCAAAGCGCCATGCAGTCAATGATTACACGTGGGCTAAGATACTGTCAGGTTGCCCAGGCCTAGACAGATGCATGTAATTAATACAGGGAAGGTTAGGATATTGACACAGTGAGGAGAGGGTAAAGGATCACTTGAAAATTACTGTCACTCATAGTGGAGTTTAGTGGCGATCATGTTGCAAGCACCAATAAATAGTCGGTGCTTTCAATCGATAATGTGATGATGATTTATTAGTGCACTAGGGTGGTGGCATGGGGATCTACTAAACTATTGCAAGAAGCAGGGTGACATGTGCCAGGGTTGTGTGTAGACGCATAAGTTCGCGTTAGACATCACTCCAGGTTTGAACAACGTAGCAATATTTCAGCCAACACGCGGTTTACGAAACCTAGTCATATTTTTGATGGGGTTTGTCCCTATTCACCTCTGTTTCAGAGGCCGGTAGCAACGGAAAACTCAATCATTGGGTGTGAGGTTTGAGAATAACAACTTCGCGGTTAGTTATAAACGTCGTTACCATAATAAAGGATAGTAGTCTGTTGACAGCACACATTTTTTAATAGTCGTAGAACCACGACAACGAATTCTCTAACAAATGAAGGGTATAGAAGAATAAGCACAGACACTGGGATGAGGTGATTAAACGCAATAAGAACAGGCATTCCCAAAAGCCTTTTAAAAAGCCAAACAACATAAGCAAAACGATTTGCCTGCGACTTTCACGATCATGGGTATTGACAAGCCACACCATTAGATTAAATATGAGAATAATCAATCTACAATGTCGAATTATAAATAGATAGGTTGTAAACAAGCAGTACTTTTGACTGATGTGCAATCGTGAAGCACTTCCGTGCTGTGCGGCTAACACCGAGCTAAATTGAATTGCCACCGGTAGTGAGATGCATGTGAATACACGCTGGAGTCTCGCTGCCATTGCTACTTTTCTTTCCCATATGTCTAGGCCTGGGCAACTTGACAGTATCTGAGTCAACTGTGCGTCACTGTGCCTCGATCAGGCTTGTGATTTCCTACCTACCTATTACACGGGACGAATAAATAAAAAAGGGCAAATTATGATGAGGAAAATTAACCAAACAAGTAAAAAAGTATTAACTCAAAAGATGTACACCGACATTATGAGAAAAGTCACAGTGAACAGAGAAACAAAGAAACGTACCTTGAACACATGAATGCAAAGGACTAGACTCAGAATCCTTCGATAAATCAACTGTTAGCGGGCGCTCATCTAGGTCTAGATCATCATCGAAATCACACGAATTGGAATTGACAGCTGTTTTGTTGCAGGAAAGTGAGGGCATACTGGTTTGCACGTTTGAAAAGCAAGTGGATTGGATGCCGATTGTGGTGGGCGAGATATCAACCTAAAATTAAGAAAAAGTAAATGCAAGTAAACGAGCATAAGCCTGGAATCAAGCAGAAAGTTACATAATCACTAAAGCCATGCGTGGATGTCGTCTAATTATGCAAGCCTATTAGAAAATGCTGTAAGTAATATTGAAAACGAACTACAGATGGCTGTCAGAAATATGGTTCAAAATCGAGGTGTAAGCTTAATCTTCTAAAGGTTCTGGAGATTTTTAGATCTCAAACTCCCCCATCTATTCTGGATTTCATCATATCACGTGGCCACACACGTGATTAAACAGGTTGGCTGTGTCAATGTTATCCAATAGTTTGAACCTTGTTTATCATTTCGTACTGAACGGACTGTCTCTACCTGGGCAACCTGACAGTAATATTGCTCACGTGCAGTCTCTGACTGTGTGGCACTTTGCCTGGATCAGGCTTGTGCTTTCATACTATCATACCATACTGATGAGCGCAAACAGCACGAAACGGGTTGCGGGGTGTGAGCGCGATGGAAATACATGCCAAAATATGAACGCTCTTGACATTGATCATACTAGTTAGGAAGAATTTGCCTCGGATCGCTCACGTTGGAGTTACTGTGTGATACTGAACGTTGATCACGTGATCAGCGTGCAACTCTTGCCGATTGACCGAGTACTGCCTATCACCAATAGCAGTGTAGGAAAGACTTCCTTCCAGACTGTTTCGTCATTTGAGACGTTATGCAGCAAGATATCGCCATGCGCGTGTGATGTACCACTAAAGCCGATATTGAACGAAGGAGGCCAACAACATTGGATCAGTGAGCAGATCCTCTGCAATGCATAGTTAGCTTGAATGCAATCTGTAATGAGCTGCATGCGAGAACTCATTACAAGATCACTGCCATTTGTCCTCTCTTATGTCTAAGACTGAGTAAAAAGAAGCAGCTCTTCGCATTGCCTGGCTCAAGATTCGAGAGCTCATACATAAGGTCGAAATGAAGAAAATCAAGAGGTGAAGTGGTTCAAATAGTGCAAAATGGACAGATTGGGGCCAACATACGGGAAACTGCGAAATGTTGACATGCATGATAAACCTAGCCAATCTACACGGATGTGCAATCGTACAGTAGTACTTCTGTGTTGTGAGGCTAACACCGTGCTAAATTGATGGGTCAGAGGTAGTGAGCTGCATGCTGAAACAAGCTGGAGTCTCACTACCATATCCTGATCTTTTTTCTTCCTCATATCTGTCTAGGCCTGGGCAACCTGACAGTAGCTTAGCCCACGTGCAGTCTGTGACTGTGCGGCACTTTGCCTGGATCAGGCTTGTGCTTTCATACATACATACTTAGCCAAACGCCCCATAACAAGGAAAGGAAAGATACTTTTATGACAATATGTGGGTTAATAACATTTACAAATCATCATCAGTAAAACAAAAATGGCAATTTTAAATTTTAAATCATTGTCAGCTACCTGAGGATCGTATAATTTGTTTAGCCATTGTTTCAATGAGATGGAGCAGCACAAGTGTTAAGATTTAATAGCCGTAGGGCTGAAAAGCTTAATTTGCAGTGCAAGTCAGATTCTAAGAACGAGTAGTTTATGGATCTCAAAAAGCAGATCGGAAGCACACGACTGATATCTGTGATGCGATATTCGAAACTCGTTCTGACCTGTGTTAAACCTTATTTTTTTGCAAAGTTGAGGATAAATCCTCGTTTACTTTTTAGACTAACGTGGGAGGCCATTCAACAACGGGGTGTGGTGGAGATTTTCGAAGTTAAACTACGAAGCTCTCGAAGGACGCATGTGTTCATCGTTCCATTACCGCTTCCAGTACCGATGTTTAGATACTATGCAAACAACATTGAATACATCAGACGGTTTACTAAAGCTCAGATATGACGATTTTCAAAGCATGACTATAAATGAAACACAAACCACAGATGGAACGTGATCATACGGCTAATTATTCTAACCTGTTGGCTTGGGGCATTTTCTGCGATGGTTACAACCGACCGAATGTTGAGCAGATCAGTTGCAGCGACAGGCGAATCTAGGACACGCACGATTTCAGGTGTGGAATGCAGTGAATAAGGAATCGCATTTTGCAACGAAGGGGTCGAATTACAAGCATTGAAATTCAGATCCGGAGTTTGCGCCTAAATTGACAATTTAGGGGCGGCCGGTAAAAATAATTAGACAAATTGTTAAAATGACAAAATGAAAGAAAACAAACTGGAGTTATACACAACGGAAGCTACATAATCTAACGAAATGTACGATTGTGACGCTTCCAAATTCCATAGAGCCAGATACAAAGACGAATAAAAGTATAAAATTATTACTCTCGATGCCGCTTATGTAACAAAGACAGCTTCATTCATAATCCGGACGCCAATCTCGTAAACGAAAAGGGTTTACATCTAACAAATTTGGATGCAGTACTATAAACCATCAATACGATTAATCGGAACTGGCATTTTAGCACAAAATGATCAAGAAAGATAACGTAACTGAAATTTCGCGCAAAACTTTGGACACTTGTTCGACGTTTAAAATACTAGAACATTTGAATACGACAATGGCTGCATAGCGGATATGACGTTCGACTTTCATTTGAATGGCTTAAGTTTGCATCCCGGCGCGGCCGCATAGTTCAGAAAGGGTGCTTAACGAAAATTTCTACCCAGTGTAAAACGGGTAAGAACAATAGTTGGAAGCATAACTGCTACAACATAGTACCCAGTCCATATAATAAAATCTTCTCACATATTTGTCTAGGCCTGGGCAACCTGACAGTATCTCAGCCCACGTACAGTCCCTAACTGTGCGGCACTTTGCCTGGACCAGGCTAGTGCTTTCATACATACTCACATATAAGGCTTCGAGTTAGAGAAACCAGAGATAATCACTGGTCGAAGGGGCCACAAAAGCTTGATATGAAATGAAATATCATTAAATGTCATCTGGCTCTGAAGCCCAAAGAAAACAGCAAAGAACTAGCGAGTCTAAATACTGGCTGATCGAATACGAGAGCATACGAGTAATAGACTAGCAGGACGAGAAATACAAGTAGCATCTTTTCTCCGTCTTTTGTGCGCAAATTGCATGACTTTATTATTACTTTGAAATCATGAAACTTGAAAAGAAATTGCATTTCAATTTCCATAACGTATAATGAACCTGAGGTGCTTATGCTCGAACCTCTAAAATAATCTAGAAACACGCATCAAATTGGTCGATTATTGCCCCGTGTTACTCATTTTGATAGATTTAGTATATGTAAATAAAAGCGATAATAGATCAGCATCATTAACAGAGACAGCATTAGACCGGTAGCATGTACCAAATACTCAACTGCCATACAACCATGAAAAAGTGAAATCCTAAAAGATGGGGAAGGGTGAGACTTGAATAGCTACGGATTCTATAGAAGGGTAAGCACAAACAAACTGGGATGAGGTGCCTACAACTCGAATGAAACATGCATTCAAACAAGTTTCGTGAACGAGTAGTTTGACATCAACATGGCAGGTTCCTTACGGGTTTCACTGTCATGCATCATAATAAGCTTTTCTCGTCAAATACAAGGTTAAGCAAACACTACAAGAAAATGTGTTACGGCAGACCGCCATTGAACACGATTTTGGGACATATTTTGAAGGGTAACGCGCCATTGCGATATCTGATCACGGGAACCCCAGCTAGGAAGACGTGCTGCGACGACTTTGGAAAGATTACTAGTAATGGATTTTGGCTTCTGATGGTTTGGTCACCACGAGATTTACGCCAAACAGGATGTGGTGTCGCAGAGAGAATGCGTTTCCGAATTCGGTTATCCGGCATCCGTGAAACGTGACCCAAGCAAGCTGATCTTTTTCTTTAGTTCAATGGTAAACGGTCTAAAATTCCAATGCTACGAGGATCGAGTGTGTGCCTATAACTGATTCCCAGTGCATTACCAGTACCGCAAGAGAAGATCTCATTCCAGCGTAACGAGTCCCGGCAGAACCGCTTCATTCTTGCAAATCAATATTACCTTTGTCTCATTCAAATTAAAACCGTGATCACCGCCTCAAAAGAGTAGATTGGATTGCCGTCGTTACTTTTTCTCCCTTCGAATTTACAATCTCTGGAATTCTCTTTCTACCGAAATCTAGATTCACCATCTCTTCTTCTCTCAATTACATTTACTCAACTTCTGGTCATGATTAAAAGTTTACCTTTCTGTCTCTATTTCACATATTTTCCCGTCTTTACCGGAGGACGCAGTTGGTCCCAATACGTTAGCGCGTGTTCTTCCCATCCAAAAATAACAGGTGGCGTAGTCCATACGCGATTTTGGCTCACTATAAGGTCTTCTAGCTAATAATATTCGACACGCTGTGCAAAATATACTGCGGTTATCTCCAAGATTGTAAGCTTTTTCTACGGCAATAAACTATTGTTCTATTGTTCTACATTATTACCGACCTATTAGAAACGAGGGCTGGAATTTTTCGTATGTACAAGTACAAGAACCTGTTATTGCCAAAACTGTTCCTTAGATATCATAGAAGCGTGCAACTGAAAACATAAAACAGGAGAAGGGTCTTAAGGTGTGCTTAATATTTTGTGTCCAACTGATTGAAAATTGGACGGGCAGCAGTCGAACATAACACAAAAATCAACAAACCGAATATAAGATTTTAACTTTTTGTGTATTCAAAAATAAGATATTTGCATTCATGTTTTTGTATTGTTCAAAAGAAAACAAGGGAACTACTCTATTTGTGTAATACCCTGGAAAGAGCATATGCCACCGTTATTACATTTCATGTTTGAACGCACAAATTAAAGCTGAGACAAGTTCCTATAGAAGTGGTTTACACAAAAGCTAATTGGTTTATGGGGAAGTGTTCCGCATTCCAGCGTACAATGCCGATTATTTGGCTTTAAAATATGACTAGTTCAGTTCGGTAATAGATAATATGAATGAACAGATTTGAAACACTCGCCAAGCATAAGAATTTTCGTTGGTATTATGTATGCTTGGGAGTGTTACAGAAAATTACGAAATCATTGCACGGGACTGGTGCGCCAGGATAAATTTGATTATCAAAGTAAACTCACCGGTCAATTCCTGGAAAACAATAAGCTCTTGTACAAATTTATCAACAATAAACGGAAGGTTCAGACTGGTATCCCTTCACTTACCACCAGTATAGGTTCCACGACGACATCAAAGGATGCGGCAAATGTTTTAAGATCACATTACATGCCGATTTTCCAAAACCCCTCTCTAATTTTCCCATGCTTTTGACCCCATCATCTCAACCTTCTTGTATTATGTTTTCTGCCAGCAAAGTTCGGGAAAAAATCATGCAACTTCGACTCAACTCATCACCGGGTATCGACTGTATCACACCGAAAGCATTGTGCGCAGTTGCCGATCAACTTTGCGAACCTCTCGCGGCTTATTTCCAAAAATTGATGGATAACTCTGAAGTCCCTACTGGTTGGAAGGAAGGTATCATCACTCCCATTTTCAAAGGTGGAAGCCGTAGTGATCCTGCCAATTACCGTCCAGTTACCTTCTCCCAGTGTTATCCAAGGTGATGGAAGCCATTGTTGCCGATGAAATTATGGCTTTTGTGAATAGTTCCTATTTCATCGCTGCAGAACAACATGGATTTCGTAAAGGGCATTCTTGTACCACTAATTTGCTTTTAGCCAGAGACTACTGGACTAAAGCTGCTGACAAAGGTCAGGGTGTGGACGTCATTTACTTGGATTTCTCTAAAGCATTTGACCGAGTTGACCATGCGATATTGCTTACAAGCTGCAAGCATTAGGTATTCCACCCGTGTTGCTATCCTGGGTTGCTGCATTCCTACGTTCGCGAAACCTTCGGGTGCGTGTTAGACAGACCCTTTCAGAGCCATTCCCAATTCAGTGCGGAGTACCTCAGGGGTCCGTTCTTGGCCCGCGTTTATTTTTGATATTTATCAACGACATTGGTGGGTACGTCGAATCACCATTTCTCCTTTTCGCGGATGATATCAAGATTTGGCGGGTCATCAACTCACCCAGCGATACAAGGAAACTTCAATTCGACCTGGATTCATTACACGCATGGTCTACGATCAATCGCATACCATTCAACACTGACAAATGCCACGCATTACGCATTCGTCTTCCTGGCGACCCTGGCTATAATCTGGGTGGCAAGATGCTCGCTGTCACGATGCAAGAAAAAGATCTTGGGGTGATTATACAAAATGACTTGGGCTGATCTGCTCAGTGTAGTAGAGCTTCAACCGTGGCAAATAGAAACGTTGGGCTTTCAAAACGTGCGTTTGGAACAATCGATCTCCGTCTCTTTCCGTTTCTTCTTCAGGCGTACATCAGGCCACACTTGGAGTATGCTGTCTCCGTCTGGAACCCATGGTTGAAACGTGACCAGCACGCCCTAGAACAGCCGCAGAGACGTTCTACGAAGCTTGTCAAGGGGCTAAGCTCCGTCAGCTATGAGGAACGTCTTACGACTTTACAATTATTCTCTACAAACTATCGTCGTATCCGAGGCGATCTGATCCTTGCGTATCGGATATTGACGGAAGCTTAAAATGGCCCCATACTCAGCAAATCGTGGTCATCACTTGAAGTTAGCTCATCTGCATAGTAGATTGGACTGCCGCAGATACTCCTTTGCCGTCCGGATTCCTCGTGCTTGGAACGCACTACCCCTTTCGGTTATTTCTGCCCCATCCCTAATTATTTTTAAAAAACGCCTTGACCTCCATTTTTATCAGACGATACACAATTCTTAATTATGCTTTTTTTACGCTTATATTCTTTGTGATACTGCACCATATCTTTCCCTCTTTCCACAGCGTTTCCCGTCCCAGAAAATATGGATCACATTTCCCTTCGACCACTGTGCTGAACTGCTGAAACTTCTTCAGACCCAATATCCCAGTATCGGAAGTCCAAGCGCACGCAGTCTCAGCTGACCCTGTTCCGGAGGATGTGGTGGGTAGCGGTGTCCCGGGTTGACGCCCTACCTGTCCAAATGCCAAAAAAATCCACTGATGGTGCAGGTCAACGCGAATGTGGCCCGCTATAAGGCCTTGGAAACTCGAACATTTTACTCTTCTTTTCTTTTCGATCCACTGCACAATCCACCCTGCGGTTTTGTACAAGCTCTTTGCTTTTATACCGTAATAAACTATGACTATTGATTGGACATACGGAAGTACGGTTTAGAAGTAAACCTTTAACCAAATATTACAACAGTTCAATAGTATATTGCTTGTAAGAATTATCGATATTTTCAAACCCACATGTATGAACTGTACATTGGAAAACATAATCGTAAAGTTTATTATAGAGGCCAAATTCGCGATTCAGTAAAATAATAATAAATAAAACAAGAAACTTCAATGTAAGTATACCTTGGCAGACAGCTGAACAAAGCAGACAGGGGGAGAATCATCTACTGACTTTTCTTCATTAATCATGTATCGCTTCAGTATCACAAACGAATATATTATAAGCGGTATCTGGCGGATCCAAATCGGCCTTGCATGTTTGAATTGCCTACAACGTTTCAAGTTCAAGTTCAAGTTGCATAATAATTTAAGAATTATTTTCTTTTAATATAATGTTACGTAATCGTCTGACAAACCCTAACGGTGACGAACCGCGAATTACAAGGTTTCGGATTACTAATCCGGATCTTCTTTTCCTTTTCGGTAAACTACAATACTACGTTTTAATTTCAACCGGAGAAAATTATACGATAGTAAAATACCAGTTGATGGTAGTAGCGCAACGCGAAGCATTCTAAGGAATACGTTAGTCTATACTTTCATACAAATTATACATAAGCGTATTTTTCCACATTCTATTATACTCTAAGTATATACATCGAATACTTCACGCTTAGCTCATCACGTCTACCACTAAAGAATTGGTGAGTTTGACGTCACTGAGTATGACTAAAAAACATAATATCTTCTATAGTATATACGTTTATTATTTTCATACTACATCTTTTAATTTCAGTTCATAGGCATAGTATCAGTATCAGTAGCCGTATCGCGGGGCGATATAGGGCCAAGTCGTATCGAGCGTCCAGTTTCTTTCGGAGGTGTGCTTGAAATCTCCCAACTCAGGATTGTATGGATATGTCACCCGAAGGCCTGAAAGTTCAGTCCGTGAAATGCTCCGAACAACTATTTGATTTTTTTGATTATTTTTGACCTTTCATATATCGGCGTACGCGGAAAGCGATGATACGTCCAGCGTTATGCAGATCACTCATTGGATACACATCTTCTGTTCAGTTCATTTAAGTTTGCACAGGACAGTATGTGATCAACGAGGCAATGGAGCGTCCAGAATTTATTTCTTTGGAAAGCTGCAGAGAAGCGTCCCAATGCCAAAACGTTTTTTCTTTTTTCCTGTTTGTAATATTCGACGATCACGATTCCAAGAGATTATCGGGATTGTATTTAGGGAGCTGGGGAGGAGCAGATACAGCTCTTGGCTGTTGAACGCAGATCACGCCGCCGACCTGTAACTGACGCCCTACAACAGAGTTCTGACCAGCGTTGCAAGCGCTGCGGTAGATATTTTTCCGCCCGAATCGGACTGTTTAGTCATTCAAAACGCTGTAAAACATGGAAATTCAATAAATTGTGATGTACATCCGTGGTCGACATCGACCGAAACAGGCCAACAACAACATTCAGGGAGCACCGCGTTATAACCAATGCTAGAAGAAGAAAAAGTATTTTCTTTTCACCAGCACGGTAAGATGTCCGCTGAAGAAGATTAGTGTATAAAAAACAGAAAACTCGAGCATTTACTTGATTTACGGGATAACGCTAAAAGGTGAACTACTTGAGCTTTATAGCAATTAAGCATAAAACTAACCCCAGTTGCGGTCCAAACCCTGATTGAAACTCGAGAAGGAACTTCAGGATATAAGTTCATCCGGAAGACTGTTCCAGAAGTTTTCCACCCTAAGGCTGAAAAAGTGTTTTCTGAGGTCTAGCTGACATCGCTTCTTAACAATTTTAAGCGAATGGCCCCAGGTGCTTAGCTCGAGACTTAGGGTAAAGAATTCGTTCATTGGAACGCCACTTAGACTTTTCGAGACCTCAAAGTTTTTAATTTAGTCTTCTCTTAAACGACTGCGCTAGAGGGAGAAAAGATCGAGAGACATCGGGCGTGCAGCGTACGGTTACCCTCGCTGACCCTCAATCATACGAGTTGCGATGCGCTGTACGCTTTCAAGTCGAAGGATTTTCTTTTAGTCGTGAGAACATCACACCTGAACACAATATGTGAGATGCGGCGGATATAATACCCTGTAAAGTGGCAAGAATAAATCGCGTCTTCTGCTCTATAGCACTGAATTCAGACGAAAAAATTACATTGCGTGCACGATGTGCTGCAGCGGCACATTGGTCCTCCCATTTAAATTCAGTCCAAACCAGTCATCGCAAATCCTTAACACACTGTGCGGCGTTAAAACTGAAGAAATTTCCCGACACCGTTACCGAAATCTTATCACTCAGTGATGATATAATTTTTCTCTTACTAAGGTTCATTGGGAGCTCTGACTGGTATATAAGAATGGGTTTCACTTAACTAACTCAGCTAGAGCTTATCAACGAAATAAATTATGTATATGGCCAAACGTGAGGTCACGTACGCCTATCATGTTTCGTTTTTTCCTATAGTAACAAATAAAAAAGCATTTGCATGGTAAATTTATTTAGCAGTGACCAACTATACAGCTAAGAATATTTAGACAAAATCATGCCACGTGGCATGCAACAAGACGTGTAAGCGATTAGTTCATTGGGTATTTTATTCAGGAAGCACTGAAAATCTTTTAAGATGACGAGGTTTGTGGTTATTTTTCGATAATTTTATTGTATGCTTTACATTTGGCGGGTTAATCGCTTGAGAGTACAAGTTCAAGCCTTTTAGGATTTTGAAGGTTATTATCAGGTCGCACCTTAGATGCTTGCGCTCAAGTGGCAATATATGTTTGGGGATGAAATGGAACCAGGCTTATAAGCAGTATTCTGTATGAGGCCGGGTAATAGCCGTATAGTAAAGGTTAATTACTCCTGGCGTTCCGAATGCCTTAACAAATTTAAGTCTGAACTATTCTGCTAAGGCTCGGTGTGCAACCAAACGAATCGCAACTTTTATTTAACCCATGCCCTTACTTATCTGGTCCTCATTCATTTTGACTCATTTAATCCCCACTTCTTGACAATTTGAAGGAAATTGAAACTTTTCTGTTAGTTGTTGACAGTTACGGTAATTCTGTCTACTACTATGACAGACAGCTAATGACATTTTTAAGCTCATAGAAGGATCCTACTCATGTGAAAAATTTATGACTTATTTGATATCTTTTAAAGGATCACCATTATCAGTAACTGAAGTAAATTCGATGTCATTCGGAAACATTTAACATGAGCATGATTGTTTAAATACCAAATCATCTACGAAGAAGAGAAGGTGCATTAGATATAATACTGAACCATTTAGAGTTGCGCTACATGCTTTACAAATTAAAAAGTATCATTGCCAATACGGACCTGAATACATTTGTCACAAATAAAATGGATCTAAGTTCGTGAATCCGAAAAGATACTTAAGTAGGCCGTGAGCATCAATCCTTGATATCTATGACTAAACGAGCTAAATGCTGAACGAAATTCGAATTAGAAGATCTCAGCCCATGAGCCTTCATCAACTGACCTGAAAACAAGCTGATAGCACAGAAGGTTCCCGAGATACACACTTCGAGAAAATCAATTTTAACCGAGCTTAACGGTGACTTCTGCACGAGGTGGCTGAAGAAGCGACTTTAAGTAAGTATCTCTAAGGCTTTGCATGAAGAATTGATGAAACGTTCCGGACAATAATTTATGACCGTTATTTCGCAATTTATTACAGCATTTGGTACGATAATATCTTTGTCAGACCTGAGGGACATCTTCCGCCAATAATGTAGTTAGTTTGATAAGGCTACGTTTATTGAAGTGCCAATATTCCGAATAAAATGGAGTCGCATCATCACTAACCTTTTTATAAAAAACTTGAGTATAGTGTAGCAAAGCTATTACGATGTGGATGTCACATCAGGCGTTCCTGACGTTTTCTAAGGTTATGAAACCGATACGCACCGTTGTTTTACTTTTTGAACGAACCTAGGTCAAGTAATTCCTATTATATTTTGGGAGAATTTGACCGGTAATTTTCGTGAGTTCGTTCGAGCCTCCATTTTACGGTTACCGCATCCTGATACCTTATAATATTGCGTCTAATTACCGAACAGTTACTTTTGATGTCTCTGGATACAGAGAACAAGTTTGTTTTTCATGTGCAGGTGTGCGTTCTAAAAAAACCTCAAGGATGTTTGGTGGTATGGCCAAGTGGACAAAAAGTCATAAAAGCTCAGCAATAAAACCGAACTTAACAAACAAACCATTGACGTTTAATAATTTTTGAGGTCCCAGGAGCTGTTGGAACAACCAGTACAGCGGAGATATGATTAGATACAATGAAGATTTACCCGTGACATACTCGATCTGCATGATCAAGCTGGGTCTACACGTTCACCATTTTGAAATCTTTGAAGTGTAGAGTAAGAGCTTCCAAGACAATTAAAAAACTTTTTGACGTAGGTATAAATTAAACACAGTTAAAACTCATTAGGAATAGGTCCGCATGTCAATACCAAATAAAATTAGCCCAATTACATCGGAGTTTCATATGATACAGTTGGATACAACGAAACGTCCTACAGAAACATAACGGAGTCATCCAGCGTATGATGTTCCATGAACAAAAAACACCGGACAACATAGATGTCAGTATTGGAACAATACAACCCCGATACAAGCACGCAACTTTGCGAGTAAAACAAACTTCGAAATCCGACTAGAAATTATTTATTTTAGCAGATTTTCTCCTCTCCTTAAGTCAACTTTTCAACTCTATATCCACGTTGGTGAAATGTTACATTATTTTACCGCCTATTTTTTTAAATTATATTTTGCAATCGTTTTGGTAAAATTCAATCATACTATAATTATTATGTAAACAGATTCCAAAGCGATTATACATACGTTAAATTCTCAGATTTGAAAAAGAATCCATTTATTTAGTTCAAAACCCTTGCTTTATTCTAATTGGACTACTAAAATTTGAATCTTAATTAGATGAAAATCGAAAGACTATTCCTTTTGTCACACAGGTTTTAAATACTTCTTAGTCGAATTCAAAAATCAGAAAGACAGAGGATTTATTTGTCAAAAGCGACAAAACACACACCCATACCAGTGGCATGTATAAATTGGCGCTCGAAAGTGGTCAAGTTTTGGCAAAATATTTCGCGTTCCACCGTTCCGGTGGCATCGTATAAAAACTGGAGAGAACCCTACAGAAACACCTAAGGAATAACTCCGCAACAGCGTATATTCATATCAATGTTGCTCAAGTGCTGGTAGAGAACATATGGAAGGAATCTTATCTAAGTTATGATTCACCAAACGAAAGCCTCGTTTCGTCTGCGCCCAAAGCCGCTGCATTAATAACATCTACGCCACAACCTTATGCCGAGAATGTATATACAATTCACTGAAAGATAAAACTGTGTAGAATTAAGGAGAATCAAAATGTTTAAATAGAAATAGGAATGAATTTTACACAAAATAATGGTCATTTAAAACAAGGAGTTTATCGAAATTGCTTCTTTGAACACCTACGTTGAGCAGCTAACTCACAGACGTTGTATTTACCAACCTTCAACCCTTGACCTTTTCTTAACGATTGAAACAACCGCGGGAGATTATATACCATACCTGGCACCACTTGAGAAGTGTGACCATGCGGTGCTCATCTTTGATCATGTATGTAGCGTGATTAAGCAAATTGACAAAATTCTTCATGATAATACAATTTCAATCCTTAAATATCCGTCTCCAGGATGCACTCATTCAGAAGTTTAATTTCATGGATTCAGGCTTATATTACAATACATTTCTAAATTGTCTAAATTCGGAGAATAACAAAACTCTATTTTTATACCAAATAAATGCAACCACAACTACAAATATGTTACTCAGTTAAGAACTAAGAAATAGTTAGTTACAAAGAAATATTCTTAGGTAACTCATAAGAATTTTGGTACGAAAGCAACTTGGAAGCGGTTATGTAAGAAACGGGATCACTTCACAACACTTGTAATAGAAGATCGCACGCAATTACAACGGATCTTGCTTGAGAGAATCTAAAACAATCCTAAGTTTCTTTACAAGATACTAAATGAGCTATCAATATTCGAACCAGGAGTATTCTCGGTACAAACACCTAATGGATTGATTCACTCTGACCAAAATACCACCGATGATTAAGCAACGTTTTACTCACTTGTCTCTAATCCTAATAGTTGTATTCCATATTGTTCTAATAATTTCGCCTCGTTTGGAATTCTTGAGTAAAATGACTGTCAATAAATATATGGATGGCTCAGACAAAATTTGTCCCACCGTTAGTCGCAGGCGTTGGATTGTTTTGACTGCTCATCTCACGCGCTTAATCAATCTCATAAGGAAAAATACAACCACGTTGAAAAGCAGGAACGATAACTCCGATTTATAAATGTAGCCGTTCCGATTCAACAAACTATAGACTATAGAACTTTAACCTTATTGCAACGTTCGAGGATTGGACTAAGGCACTAGACGAAGGTTAAGTTGTAATGCTTGCTACATCGACATATCCAAAGCATTTCGGTTGAGTCAACCACGATGTTTTAAAAAAGCTCGAAGCTTATGAAACAACGGAAATGTTGCTGAATTTGATAAGGGACTATCATAGTGATAGACACGTACAAGTTCGCGTTTACAGCATCTACTCGAAAAGAACAGACGTCACAAGTGGAGTTTGGCTAGGCTCGGTGCTTGGATCTCTTCAAAACTTGGTGTCTATGAACGATATGAAAAAGGATATTGAATGTAACTTGATACTGTTCGCCAAGATAATAAAATTTTGAAACGTGTCGGGTTTGTTAATATATGTAACGCATTACAAAGGATCAGTGAACCTTATTTATTTGGTCCCAGCCAAATGAGTTACCATTTTACCCTGTGAAATGTAAAATGCTGCTTGTTGGAAAATCTCTGCACCACACATATATACTTGGCATACAAGAACTCTTCTGGACCACCGCAGAAAAAGATCTCGGTATTTGGGTGTCGTTTAACCTCAAGCCTGGACATCATTGCCGAACAGTTTACAAACAATCCTGCCGTAACTTGAGTCTTCTAAAAAGTGTATTCAGGATTTTCTCTTCCGGTTAATTAGAATATACAATATATTAAATGTAATGCTCACAAACGAAGTTCGTTTGCATATATATGTCCAATTTTGCTTTAAACATGCCTAGGCCAGGATTTATCACCGTGCGACTAAGTTGGTCTCCTTTTACAGAAATTTGACTTTCCAAGACCGATTGTCTAAACTAAAACTACATGATTTCAACCAACGACGGCTACGGAGTCACCTCTTGCTAACATTTATAATTATGCACACGGAAAATCATCTTTTGAAACACTTAGTAAAGTCATTAAGTGCTTGACCAGATAGCGCTATGTGATACGGTGTTTGTTGTACGAACTTATTTCAGCACGGCGTTCAAGTATAATTTTGTAGACAAACTATTTTTCAATAGGTTTCGAGCTTAATGTGTACAGATTATTGATTCACTGAAAGTGAGTGCTAATGGAACATTTTTAGTTGCCGTTTATTCTACATTTTTAATGGGGATCGCAACGAACGTACGACAAGCAGCGTGGATACTCAGGGGAACGTGGTACAAAGGTGGTTAACTTCTCAAAGGGATGTGCCGCTGATGGCGTCTTGTTTAGGTGACCAAACGTCAACAACTTACGTTGAAGGCTCTGCGAACAAGCAATAATTCTGAGAAAAACTGCTATTGTCTCAACCCATACGCAACATCTATGACTTCGGATAATGCATGACAGCAGGATTGACACAAAGATTTTACAAAAGGTGTCAGCCAAACAGGATAATGAAGTAGTTTATTGGGCATTATTATCGATTAATAAAGTAATTCAAAACTACAAACGAATTCTTTAGAAAGCAAGTTTGAACACCGATGTAGTTTTTCGAACAAATTATTTCTGGTTAGGGGATCAAAGAAAACCCATCTTTGTTTGTGGAAAAGTCGTACCACCAAAATTAACATGCAAACTATTTAACATATATCGATGCTGGGCTACCATGCAAACATGACAGAACAATGAATACATGCGAATGGGGGTACGACAAACTAATCACACCTATAAGGGTTAATATAATACAGACAATGTATTGGATAAAGATCTAGAAATGGAACATTTGACACACGATGTCCTTTCCACTGAGTAACCATTTAACCCTGCGAACTATAAAATGATGCGGCTTGGAAAATCTATGCATCACACGTATCAGGTTGGCACCTAATATCTCGTCTTGACCACCGCAGAAAAGATATCGGTATTTAGGTGTATTTCAACCTTGGGCCTGCACATCGTTGCCGGACAGTGTACAATAAAGCCTGCTGTATCTTCACTCTTCGAAAAAAGATATTCAAGGTTTTGACGCACGAAGCCTTATAGCTGTTAATTAATACGTATATACGTCCTGTTATGAATATTCCATCCAAGCCTGGGAACCATGGCTGAGAAAGGATATGGACTACTTGACATGATTTATAATCGTAAGCCAAAGTTGATCTCCCGATACAGACATTTGCCTTTCAGAGAGCGAATGTTAAAAATAAAACTACACGATTTTACCCAACGACGGATACGGGGTGACCTCCAGTTGGCATTCTCGAATGGATATTTTTCGAAATTTTTTCTCGGTAAGAATTTGTTTTCTTAAAACGTTTTGCCTGAAGAAATGTAATGACTGTTTGAATAACAATCAATAGTAATCAATAATTCTGTAATTCAAATTCTCGTTGTTAGTTGCATTATTGAATACATACAGTGTGATTCGAGTGAGTGTGGTTATTTTTACTCCTCTTCCGGGTTGGTTATTTCGCTCAATTCAATACAATTCAATTTATTACAAGAAACCACACGCTCAGAATCTGTTGCGGTTTTCGCTTCCAAACTGGATGAGCATATAACGGCACCTGACTGTCTCTATTGATTTTTGAGAGATTTTCTATTTTTACTTCATATACCTGTCATCTTATGGTTAGTGTTGAGCGCACTGATTTTTCTACAATAAAAATTCTAAGTTCTGAGTTCCAAGTTCTGAACGATTCCTCATTTCTGAAGTCAAATTTTGAATAATGATCGCCTATCATAACCATTTAACTTTAGTAGATGTTCCTCTGACACCCATTAACAATATTTGCACTCATGTTACAATCATTTTGCTATTTTCCCCAGGTCAGTTATGAAAACTTTTTCCATACTTCTACGAAGGGTTTTAACATGGACTATTACGCAACACGTAATTATAAACTACACAGTCAGCCAATCTCTGCTCATAGCCCTTCAAATGTTCAATTCAGTCTTATTTAAGCTCGATCCATAACTAATGAGCTATTAGCTTTACGTTCGCATCTTCTTTCTTACCGTAGTTATTACACAAAACTACTAATAGACATGTTAGACACCTAAAAACACTAGAGCTCAAAAGATGGATAAGCGTATTGCCTAGTTAACATTGTGTGCTTGTAATATGTATAACAACTCTTCTTCTATCGGTTTATTATTTAACACTAGCGTGGACCTTGAACCTCTCATCAAGAAAGACGGGCAAAATTATCTTTGAAAATCTAAGGAAATCCTGAATTGCTATATCGGATTGTGAATGCTCGATCGAGCGTTGGATCTGCTTCATTTCTTCAACTTTTCCATGTGTGGGTTGTTTTTGCCAGCATTCAGACTTTGCTTGTTGTATGCATGAAATAAACTCGCCTGAAAACTCTTTAGGTTTTGCTGTGATTCCAATAACTAATAACTCGTCGTGTAAGCTAAGTAACTTATAGAGATTTGAAGCAAGGTGACACATCAGAGATATGAAATTCATTCAACTGATCGATCGCGGCGAGAGATTGCCCCAAATACATAATATATATATATATATAACAACTGAGATAGATTAGTTTAACACTGAAAATAAGCACATTTGGTGTAAAGAAGAGGTCTTCCAACGAAGTCAATATTTTCTAGAAGGATAATATGCAGTATTATTGGAGAACTTTGTTGAACCCGTAATTTACTGATCTCATCGCCATTTGATACGTATCATTGCAACTAGTAATAGCAACTATTTTACCCCTAGCTCGGTGAGTTAGTACTAACATGCGAGTATGAAACCAATGTGAATGGTATTCTATAACTCACAACTCTCAAAACGCAATAATCTCGATAACGTTTATTCCAAACTGATTAATCATCTTTTGGTAGAATTATTAAGTTTTAAGCGTTACCAACACAATGTAACCAAGAGAGCGACATGACGTATCAAATACGTGAGCAATACCCAATTTTCAAAGGATTAATTCATTCGTTTTTTCTTACTGATCGCTGCGTAGAGCGCTCGCTCAAATCGTTCATTGAAATGAAGTTTACAGATTCTACTGAGAACAATCCTAATATTACCAACAAATCTTGTGCCGGGGAAGTAAATCTCGTGATTCTTCAGAATATATAATCAACTTAATGTCAGTGTCGCACTTAGCGCTATGTTGTAATCTTGTGAGTAGCATGGGCACCCAACAAAAATAAGATGGAGCTGATAACCACGCTCTGACGGCGGATGATTTTAGATGACTTCGTTGTGTGCTTTTTGATTTAACGTAGTAGTTTTACAAAGGCCAAATTGCATGCAAAGTTAGAAAATCTGCTGACCATTTACAGTTGTTTTTTTCTAATGAATGAATTTGCTATACAGTGTGACCGACTCTATCCTGTGATTTCTTTTTCAGGAAAATCATGCGGTACACCTATACAGCAAACAATTCAGAAGAAGCAATAATCAAAAATCACGATTTTATGGCGAAAAAAGCAATCACTTGACACACACAATTGAATGATACCTATCAAAAATAACAGAGGATGCAATTAAAATTCCTTTGAGGTGTTTGGTTTGTGTGGGGTCATATGAGTTCAATATACAGGGCCGCAAGAGTAGTGCACTTTGATATAAGCATTTAGGTTCGATTTGCATTTCACGGATCGTAGTAGCATACACAATAAATTGTGATAGTGAATTCCACATAAAGCAAATACACACCGAGAATAAATGAAGTCTTTATTCGGGTCTTGAGTGCCGTATACCGAGACAACTTGAATGACTGCGTGTATTCTTTGGGGATCTAATTTCTTTCAAACCACTTATCTTGTTCAGTGGGTTAAAGCCAAGATGTTTGATGATAGGATAAATTCATGACCAGAAAATGTCAATCAATTTTTCGTTAAAGATGCAAAAGCGTGAATATACCATATAAAATAAATAAAATTCTTATGAGGCATTTGCGATATATTCTTATTGGAATAATCAGGTCTTCTCTTAAGGAACCCCCGAAGTATCACGTGAAGGAAATATCAAACTTCAAACTTGAGCTGCTGGCGCCGGATCATTCACATAGTTCGTAGGTGATATCAGATTCCAGATTTTTTGGAAGCTCAGACATTGCAGACGAAAGCAATCCATGAAACAGTATTTCGAATTTCGGCATATAATTCTCACATATCGCACGAGATGAATCGTATTGTATTAATTGAAAACGAAATTAGCTTTAACAGGCGTGCGAAGCATTCAGTCGAATCAGTAAATATCCAACTGTACAAAAATTGATTGAATGCTCAAACTGTTCTATATTCACGACAGAAACCAAAATTTCATGAACTATTTATTGCGGTTGATCCGACGGAGATTGCACCACTGAAAGCTTACGCCTCCTGATTATTGTTTCTAATAAACCGGAACACAATTTTAGCATAACAAGGAATACTAATCCAGAACAATCTCACACGAATGACTTGTGACGAAACAGAACACGCGAGCGGCGTGAATATTGGAATATAGCGCCGAAGACTCAGAAAAACAGCTGGTAATGGAGCATGCAAAACAGCGGGATAACGTGCATTGAATAAGCGCTTACAAGCGAGTCCAAATATCTTGGCCGAACACACATATATGTGTAGCGGGTAAGCCGAGCGTTACGTTAATGAGAATTGTTATAAGTGTTGTGAATTATTATAAGCGTATGAAATTATGTATAAATATCTATAATTATATTTATGCAAGAGAAAAATACACTATGTCAACAACAGACTTACGAAATCCTTGTGTGGTCCACTCGGATTATTGCTAACAATGTATTTGACCCGTGTTATTTCTTCAGCGGGATAATTGCTCGTCGTAGATGGAACAAGCAGTGAATTACCGAAAAGGGAAGAAATATTCTGGGTCAGTAATCTGAAACAATTAATTAGTGGTTCGGCACCAGGCAAGTTATCAGACGTTCACGCTGTAGGAAGCGCAAGTGTGTGTTCAGTTGATTTAAACAAAACGACACACGGCATCATGATGGAAAACGTTTATGGAAATAAACTTACTTTTGGAATTATTAAGGAATTATATCAATTGGGAATAATTCCTACATAACTCCCCCCTAGAGCGGTGGCTGTTCAGCCATGCTCGACATCCATCTACGGTGTGTACCGACGGGGTCTTGCCACGGTACGGCCAGTGCGTGTGCGCGGGGTGTCCGTGCCGTCGGTTGTCACCGCTGTCCGTGAATGCAGCGGGGTTTCCATCATGGGTTGTGTTGCTGGCGTGGACGGGGTGAAATGCTCAAGTCCTCGCGCATCGGCTGCGTATCTGGAGTCGACAAAAAGGGAGACGAGGGAAAAGAAACAAAGGGGACTGGCTGTGAAGGGATAGTCACAGTCGTAGGGGGTCCTCGGTCTGTATTCGATTCCATGTACGCGGGCTTCAATCGGTCGATGCTGACTGAATCCGGGCGGCCGTTGCGTTCAATGACGAAGTACTTGGCACTGCGGGAGATGACTTTGAATGGGCCGTCGTATGGTGCTTCAAGGGGCCGTTTTACACGGTCTACGCGCGTGAATACGTACGGGCACGACAGAAGATAATTGTCGACGTGACTTGTACGAGAAGTTACACGGGTAGGCGGAGCACGTATTTCTCGCATGAAGGCTCGGAGCCGGGAGACATACGGAGCTGTTTCAATCGCAGTCAGGGGTGTGGAGTCCGTCAGCAGTTCGGCGGGGAGTCGCAGAGTAGTTCCGTAAACCATATCGGCTGATGTGCAACCGATGTCCTCTTTTGCGGTATTGCGGATGCCGAGCAGAACCAGTGGCAGTTTGTCAACCCAGGATGCGCTGGATTCGGTGGCGACGAGCGCAGCCTTCAATTGACGATGGAATCGTTCAACGAGGCCGTTCGAGGCTGGATGGTAAGCCGTCGTCCGAAAATGTTCGCATCCCAGTAGACGATTCAGTTCTGCGAAGAGGTGGGACGTGAACTGGGCTCCGCGGTCTGTTGTGATCTGGGACGGGACACCGTAATTCGCGATCCAACCAGAGACGAAGGTGCGAGCTACGGTTTCCGCAGATGTATCCACTAGTGGGCACGCTTGGGGCCAGCGTGTGAATCTATCGATGCACGTCAAAAGATGAGTGCACCCACGGGATGAGGGTAATGGTCCAACCAGATCGATATGTACATGCCGAAAGCGTCCATCTGGAAGTGGGAATTTTCCAGGGATAGAGCGGGTATGGCGATGTACCTTACTACGTTGGCAGGCAAGACACTGTTGTGCCCAACAACGAATGTCGTTCCGCATGCCATGCCAAACATAGCGGTCTGTGATGAGTTTCGTGGTTGCGCGTTTGCTCGGGTGGGATATTCCGTGCAGGTGCTCGAAAATCCGTCGTCTGTAATCCTTTGGTACAAAGGGACGTGGATTTCCTGTCGATGTATCACAATGGATACGTATTCGACTGCCTGGCACTGGTAAGAGAGCAAACTGCAGTGAAGCTTCGGAAGTGATTTTTGAAAATTCCGGGTCGTCTTCTTGCAGGGCGGCGATTTCCTCTAAATCAATCTTCGCGATCTGGGAAATAGATGCGCGTGATAGAGCATCTGCCTCGACGTTGCTGGGTCCCTCGATGTACCTTACGTCAGTGGTGAACTGCGCGAGGTAGTCCAAGTGGCGAGTTTCCCGAGGCGAGTAGCGGTCGGCGGCAGCGCTGAAGGCGTGGATCAAGGGCTTGTGGTCCGTGTAGATGGTGAATTGACGTCCTTCCAGGATGTGTCGAAAGTGCTTTACTGCGAGGTACATCGCAAGTAGTTCTCGGCTGAAGGTAGAATACCTGGTTTGAGCCGGTTGCAGCTTTCGTGAAAAGAAGAAGAGTGGTGCGCACTCGTCGTCAATGACTTGTTGTAGAACGGCACCGACAGCCACTTGAGAAGCGTCTGTTTTGAGCACAAGCTTCACTCTGCTGTCCGTGGAGAGATGAGCCAGCGAAGTGAGCGTGCTGAGGGATGCTTTGACTGATTGAACGCGGCGATAGCTTCCGTTGTCATGTTGAACTTCTTTGGATTTCCCCGCAAAAGATCAGTTAACGGTCTGCATTTGTCCGCGCAATTTGGTATGAATCTGCCGTAGAAGTTAATGAATCCAAGGAATCGACGTAGCTGGCGAAGAGACGTTGGAGTTGGGTAGTCTTCAATCGCCGATTTTCTGCGGAATGGCAGTGATTCCACGAGAATCGATTGTGTGTTGTGTGTCCAAGAATTTCCAGGGCTGGTCGGCCGAATTGGCATTTGGCCGGGTTGATTACGACGTTGTATCCCTGAAGACGTTGAAAAAACCAGTCGAAGGTGATCCATATGCTGCTCGTGGCTTTCACTAGCGACAAGAATATCATCGATGTACGTGAAGGTGAATGGTAGACCTCGCATGACTTGATCGATGAAGCGCTGGAAAGTTTGAGCGGCGTTTCTGAGTCCAAACGGCATGCGAAGAAATTCGTAGAGACCGAAAGTTGTAGTGACAGCAGTCTTCGGAACGTCGACGTCTGCTACTGGGATTTGATGATAGGCGCGCACAAGGTCGATTTTGGAAAAAATCTTCTTGCCGCAGGCGCTCAGGGAGAAATCCTGGATGTGAGGTATGGGATACCTGTCAGGCACTGTGAGCTTGTTGAGGCCTCTGTAGTCACCACATGGTCTCCAGTCGCCTGATTTTTTTAAAACCATATGTAGAGGCGATGACCATGGGCTATTAGTGGGTCGAATTATCCCAAGTTGTAGCAGTTGCTCGAACTCCGCTTTGGCAGCGGTGAGCTTGTCAGGGGACAATCGTCGCGGTCTTGCGTTCGTCGGCGGGCCGGTCGTGAGGATGTGGTGAGCAATCCCGTGTTGGATGTCTGGCGTGCAGCGCGATGGCTGGCTGATAGCCGGGTAGTCTTGAAGCAGCATTGCAAACTTGTCGTCTGGTAGGGCGAGTTTCAGTCCGATCGAATTGATCGATGTCGCTTTTCCAGTGACGCGTACTGCGGATTTGTTGTCCAACAGTTGTTTGCGCTGAACGTCGACTACTAGCCCGAACTCTGTTAAAAGGTCGGCTCCGATGATCGGCTGACGAACGTCGGCGACTATAAATGTCCAGGGAAGATTTCTGCCCAAACCAAGGTTTGGCAGAAGGAGACGCTGGCCATACGTTTTGATGCGTGTGCCGTTAGCCGCTTGTAGATTGACGCCAGTTGGGTCCATGCGGGTGCTTGCACTATGAGGTGGGATGACACTCACCTCCGCTCCTGTGTCAATTAGGAAACGTAGACCTGTTGGGGAATCATCAATATAGAATAGGCGACTTACGGTGTGGCCAGCTGCAGCCGTCGCGATTACTGGCTGGCCTGCTCTTTTCCCGATTCAGCTTGACTGGCGTTGGGGAAGAAACAGGGCTGCACACAGTGCCTGGCGTTAGCACCAAACTGTTTATGGTACTTGCAGAAGCCTGTGTTGGCAGCCTGGCGCGAAGCGTTTGCGCGGTTGTTTTGGGGACGACGTTTCTGCTGTTGAGGTTTACGCTGTTGATACGTCGTCTATAATGACAGAGTAAAACGTTCGATTGCGTCTTCGATTCGAGCGAAACGTGGGTCCGTTGGGGCTTGTGGCGTGTCTGCGGTCACCACATGTACTTGGGCATTGCTCGTTCGACACTCGTGTACCTTGTCGGCGGCGAGTGCCAGTTTCTCCCATGATGCTTCGCTTTCTTGTATGGATACGAAAGACCTCGTGTGAGCAGGCAGGCACTTGATCCGAAAGTGCATTAGCACAGTGTCACGGACATTGTTGCCGCCTGCGAGCGTGCGTATATGCCGCAACAGTTGCGAAGGTTTTCGATCGCCCAACTCAGTTATCTGGAGAAGTTGTTGCATGCGAGCTGCGTTGGACGTGCCGAAGCGTTGTAGAATCACAGCCTTCAGTTTGTCGTAGGGATAATCTAATGGTTTCGGATCCAAGACGTCGATCACTTCGGATGCAAACTTCGTAGGAATGTTGGCGGTGACCTTAGCGAACTTCATGTCTTGTGATTTGATACGATAGCTCTCGAACTGAGCTTCGACCAAAACAAACCACACTCTCGGGTTTGACATCCCGAAAGGGGGCAATCTGACGTTAGAGTTGATGGCGGCTTCGTCGCCGGGCAACATAAAGTATACAGAATAAAGGGAAAAAATTTAAGAACGGGCTCACCAGTTTGTAGCGCATAAGCAGAGCGTTACGTTAATGAGAATTGTTATAAGTGTTGTGAATTATTATAAGCGTATGAAATTATGTATAAATATCTATAATTATATTTATGCAAGAGAAGAATACACTATGTCAACAACAGACTTACGAAATCCTTGTGTGGTCCACTCGGATTATTGCTAACAATGTATTTGACCCATGTTATTTCTTCAGCGGGATAATTGCTCGTCGTAGATGGAACAAGCAGTGAATTACCGAAAAGGGAAGAAATATTCTGGATCAGTAATCTGAAACAATTAATCAGTGGTTCGGCACCAGGCAAGTTATCAGACGTTCACGCTGTAGAAAGCGCAAGTGTGTGTTTAGTTGATTTAAACAAAACGACACACGGCATCATGATGGAAAACGTTTATGGAAATAAACTTACTTTTGGAATTATTAAGGAATTATATCAATTGGGAATGATTCCTACATATGTAGTCAGTCAGAGTTTCAATTTCAGCTGAGATGGACCAATCATAATTTAACGTTTTGACCCTCGACTGTCTGACGCTCTTCGTTATTCCGTACATAGATCTGGTGAACAAAAGCAAGGTTTAGTAAATAGTGAAAAATATGGCGTTCCTCTTGTAATAATTGCGATATATATATTCAAATTGTGCAATCATATAATGCTTGCTCTTTGACTAAAGAATGTCAAAGTATATATGATAAGTAAAAAAATACAATGATGAAAACACCACACACACCTATCTAACTGATGATATTATTTACTTCATTGGAATATTCAGCGTAGCCACTTTTATGTAAAACTATATCGATTTGGGAAAATTTTCACTTTCCTTTTTTGGTATTTAATCTTGTGCGCTTATTAACACAATATTTTTCAAGTTTAATTGTTGAAAAAGATCAGTCAGAATACATTGATAGTGCAACATCAGTTCCTTCATCTAGTTCCACCATATAATACGATGAAAAACCTCGCCTGCTGAAACTGGTATCACTGACGGATTTGTTTGCATTCATTTGTGCGTACGCGCAGTAACGGTTTTTCCACATTTTTAAAATGGCTGAGGATGTTCCTTGGGTCCGCAGACGTAGAAGTAATCGTGGGATAAGTATATCCGGGGTTGCATCAAGCGATCGTGCGGAAAATATTAAGGATGACTTAAATCGCCATCTACACACTACATTGGCAAAGGATTTTTATATTGCTAATGATCGTGATTACTATATGGCCTTGGCTCACACTGTATGGGAAAGATTGAGCACGCGATGGCTGAGAACGCAACAACAACAATATTTACAGGATAGAAAAGTATGTTTTAATTTTTCTACTTCATATTTCAGAGGGTTTACTATTTGTCTCTGGAATTTTATATGGGTCGCTCATTGACGAATGCAATGATAAACCTTGGGATACGAAACAACGTACAAGATGCGCTTTCTGATGTAAGTAACTTGCTTATGAAAGTCTGATATTTTCAATATGTTGATAAATTATGCTAAACATTTTTATTTGGAAAAAATAAATTCTGTTATTTACAAAATTAATGTAAACTCACCTAACCCCTGCATGATATTTCAATGACTCATTAGTATGTTTTCAATAAGATGGCCGAACCCAATCACGACTACTTGCTTCATCATATAGTGTAACAAAGTGTTGAAGTTTTGAGGATAAAGTAGACATGTCGAGCCACAGCAACTTCGTCTATCGCACATAAATTGTCACTCCTAAAGAGAATTTTCGGTAGGTTCCTAAAAAGACAATTCCCTACATTATAAATACGTACATATCGCCCACGATAGAATATGCAGTTCAAGCATGGTCGCCATGGCTTAAAAAAGATGTTGCGATTTTGCAAAGAATATATCATCGAGCTACCAAACTTGTCACCGGAGTCAGCCGGAAACCATATAACGAGCGAATCAAAACCCGTAATTTATTCGATTATCCTCGCTGTTGTCTCTGGGGCGATTTGATTTTGGTTTACAATATTTTGAATACCGCAAATCACCCTCTACAATGCTTGTTTAATCTACGGGTCTCGCATAAGACAAGAGCTCACATTTATCCTAAATGTTCCTCACTCGCGACTCAACCGTGCGAGTTCGTTTTAATTGGAACAATCTACTAGATTATGTTGAAAACTCACCAAATCAGAAGATTTTTAAGAGAACTCTTGATGCCTTTTTGACCCCGTGCATCGAAGAAAACTATAGATCTAAACACCATGTACCTACACTTGTCATCCCATTAATCGAAAACAATTTTTGCTGTCTGGATTTTTACCTGATTCTTGAACTGCTCAGTAAGCAACCGAATCCCAATTTCGCTTGTTATATTATTCGTAGTTCCCAT
>JACCGJ010013736.1:0-42282 GCA_013407085.1 Atriophallophorus winterbourni | reverse complement strand
TTCTAGTTCGCGAATATCTTCGACCAGTTTTTGCGCTTCTTGTTCCCCTTGCTTCTTGGTCTAAAAGAGGAAGCATACGCACTGCATGCTCGATAAGTGATCAAATTTCATGATAGTTTGTATTAATGACAGTCCCCGGTCTGCGTGAAACGTCGGATACTAGACTATTGTTGTTCTATTCGAAAGAATTATGGCATCTAAGAAAGAACATCACGTGTCTGCAATATATGAGTTGTCTAAGGTGAATGGAACAAAAAACTGGGCATTATTTATACACCTGTATTATAAGGACTTGTCTGATGGGTTAATGTAAATCAAACGTAATGTTGTGCCCAAATATTAGACGTTTGTAGAAATAAACAATCTTGTCATTGTTATTCGGTCTAAATGCGTAACGGCTGTAAAATATGTCGATGTACACTGTCGTAAATGCTGATTTTTACTACTTCCCTATCACGGTCGGTTTTTTCAACTTTGCTAACGTGTTACACACTGTTGAACTGTTTTACTTGTTGCTTATTGAAATATTTACCACGAACTGTAATGTTCCATACGGTAGTCAATACGTAAACGCCGGCCGAGCGTGTGAATCACAGTTCGTATGGCTACTGAAATGTAAATATCGTCAATCGAAGCTTGATACGTAATAGAAAACATGGAAGCACATTTTGCAAGATTTTCTCCTTTTGGAGATATGATAATGTTCCATCGATCACTCAATCTTAAATTGAATGCCTGCGATAACGCACCCTGCTTGATGCATCATTGTGCTTACCTCTTTGATCAACTCTTCGATTCTTTCTTCTAAATTCCGCACGTGTTTTTCGTGCGCTTTTTCCGTTGCTGATAATTCTTTCCTGGCCACTTTCAATTCTTTATCTAGACGGTTCCGTTCAACCTTGGTGTTGTGTAATTGTTCGCTCAAATCGGTCATAGTTTTCTGTGCTTCAGTCCACGAACGTTGCGCCTCCAAACGATCCCGCTGTGCCTCGATGTATTTCCACGCGGTTGCCTTTGAATGAGCTTTTAATGATAAGCGGAAAATTCAATGGTAAAAATGAAATAAAATGATTGCCGAGGCGAATTAGCTTGCTCATTCGCATGCCAGTCTAGCATCTGATGTGAAGCCGCACCAATTTGAAAGCCTGAAACTGTATCACGTTCGAACGTGAATATGCATTGTGCGCTTGGGATCATTCTACAACCCCATACGGTTGGATTATATACAACCATCTTTTTTACAACTTTCATAATCGTCCGATGGATTAGCGCCGTTTACCCTTTGCTGCGTGATATCTTTGGCAACACCAGCACCCATCTTCTGCAGCTGGAATCTGATATTCTACATTGGCTATAGAGTGATGAATCGAGTGGTTTCTTATTCTGAGAAAACTTTCGTGTCGTTTTGACATGTCGCTTTGTTATTCGTAAACGACGATGTTAAGCTTTCATCTTTTCGTGTGACGCTGAGTTCAACAGGATTTTTTATATTTCATATCAAGTCGTTGCGGTGTGTTTTGCACGAAACTATATACGTCCCACCTAGTGGAAGGTTACTGGGCCGTCGCCGTTATTGTACCAACTATTTTGGTACCCATTTTCATTTGGGTATTATGGAGATCTTGGTTAAGTATGTTTCCCAAAATGTGCAACCGCATTGAACCCAGACTGTCCGATTAAAATTAGGAGTCATATCCAATGTCCTGTTCGATTACCATTTATGGAATAGTTGGGGAAATCTATATGTGCGTGTGTATTGCTTTTGAAGGACTGGTCGATATCGGATTTATTGATGATTTTCAGTAAACTTGGACTAACACAAGATTATTCAACATAAGAGAGCCTTCCACTTTTTTCAAAATCGTTTTGCTTTGTGGTGATACTTTGTGCTGCTAAAGTTCTGATGATAGCTTAGTGATGCGTGTATTGAAACCGAGGTAATGGTGTCTGAGTGGGTTGAATGCCGCATGTAATACTGTGTTGGCTAAAATTAGTTCATTTCGAATACGCAAGCGCTTGAGAATGCTCTATTCTAATCGATACAAATATCATTCTAAGGTTGGTTTATATAATCTGGTAACGAGTTTGGTTGCTTTTTGATAAATTCTCTCTTTGCAATCATGGTGTCCAATCTTGTGCTGTATATCCCGCGATTGTATTTCTGAAGAAGACGAACGAAACCCTAGAAAGCTCCTCTGAGTAACCTGGGTACACTTCAATCAAGCTAATAGATTGTCTCACACTTGACTGTTTTTCAGACTCTAGACACAATGTTTTTTGTAGTCCACTAGAACATTTGAGTCCCAAGTTCGTAGATGAAAGGGAAGGGTTTTAGAGCCTTAAGTGTCTTAACTGGTTACAATTGAGGACCATCTTTCTTTGAATTGACTACTAATGTAGTTAATTTAGGCCTGCTTGCAAAACTAATTAATTTTTCACTGAATTTATCTTCATTCAGTGTTACATATTCAACGGAAAGAAAACGTTTACCCCGTACCAACTTCATTAGATCATTTTAGATAATATTCGGAAACCCATCATTTAGACGGCTCTGTACGCAAAACTCAATCGAAAATAAACACTCGTACTGCCTGTTCGATTTTCCTACCCTTTTACTTTAATATAACTTATTCATTAAAATGGTAAGCAAACCTGTGTATTGTGAAGCGTTATTGGTGTATCCGTTGATTGCACTGGAGTGCCGAGTTTATATCATGGTTATGTTTATATGTTGCTTTGAGTGAACTAGGATTTTGCCATCACCATAAGTGCGAGAATAAAGTTGTTTCACTTACCCTGCGAGGCTGCTTCTTGTAATTGCAAAGATAAGGCATCCACTTCGTTTTCTAACTGTCGTATTCGGGCTCGCTGGTGATCTTTTGGTGGTGTCGAATGCTGCATGTTCATCAATTCCTGTATTCTGCATTTATTAGCTTTCCTTGTCTGTCGAAACGTAAACGTGTTAAAATCATTTTAACCACTGAGCAACGCAAACATATATGCTACTTGGTAAGAATGGTGTCATAATCCAACCTCAGTGAAAAGTCTTTCAATATTTCGTCATCAGAATTACGATAAATTAGAAAAATGATGACAAATTTCGTAGATCCCAATATTCATAGCTTTAACGAGTGTTTAAAACCTTTTCCATTTTATTATGAAATAATTCTTATGTTGATTTTATTGAGGACGGACAATGGAAAGGTTCTGCGAGCTTTTCAAATCAGTTTCCAGCAGCTAACTAAACGAATGTAATGGTTGTGCCATGTTTTACAGCAGGTGATATTTCGGAAGCAGGATTTCTCATGCCAACAAATTTATGAATGCGGCGCACAATTCACTTTCCGAAACTTTGTCTCAGCATACTTTAATTGTATGCTAAATTTATCTGATGTACGTCCTGTTATGGAATATTCCATCCAAGCCTGGGCACCATGGCTGAGGAAGGATATCGAACTACTCGACAGGATTTATCATCGTGCTACAAAGTTGGTCTTCCGGTACAGAAATTTGCCTTTTACAGAGCGAGTGTTAAAACTGAACCTACACGAATTTACCCAACGACGGATACGTAGTGACCTCGTGTTGACGTTCAAAATCCTGCATTCTGTAAACCATCCCCTTAAACACTTGCTAAAGCCCAATGACCTTACTAGAACACGAACACATTCAAAGGCTTTAAGCATTCCGCATTCTCGATTGGATTTACGTCGTAATTTTTTCTCCGTAAGAATTTGTTTCACTTGGAACTATTTGCCTGAAGAAATCACACGATCCGAATCTGTTGAGGTTTTCGCTTCCAAACTCGATGAGTTTATGACGAACCATGCGGTATGCGAATGTCCCTATTGATTTTTGAGATATTTTATATATATTTTTATATGTTCCATATACCTTGTCATCCTATGGTTATTGTTAAGCTTAATGCTTTTTCTACCATACAATTTTCTGATTTCTGACTGTGATGTTACTCTGAAGGTGTACACCCATCCGGGACAAAGGATCCTGCGTAATGGCTTCTGGGTGTGGAGAGAGTGAGCTTGAGATACTTCTCGCCTAAAAATTATCTACAATGATGAAAACCAACATGAATCCAAGATTGCAACGGATCCCAAGCTTGGAGTCACTAGCTCAAAAGTATACTCTTTTGCATGCTACAATATTCAACCATACAACCAAACTCCCTATTTCCTTATTACTTTTCACCGATATTTTTATTCTGTACGTGCCTCTTTCCTTCGGAATTCGTTCTGTGAAAGTATAGATAATGTTCCCAACGTCGAGTAATTCATTCGAAATTTCGACACGTTTATAACGATTAGGCTGCAAAGATTGATCTAACTTTCCGCAATGTATTGAACTAGACTATACTTGACATAACATAATTATGAGATTTTTCTTTTTTGTGAACGAATATTTACAATCCTATTTGCTTTTTGCCGCCATAATTTCATGATTCTTGTATGAACCGAGCCTCGCATAGCGTGGAAAATCCGAATCTAATGCACGCTTGATGAAACAATATTTAACCTTTAAATTTTCATACGAAATAGAACAGAGCAGACGCGATAAAGCGAAAATAACCTTCTTCTTCGGACGGTTCAGGTCTCACTAATTTGTCATATTTCAAGAAGTAGTGATCACAATACAAATCTAAATGGGCATCAACAATAAACGAAAACATTCTCGAGACGTCCTAGCGCCCTGTCCATTGAGTGATATCACCTTTACAGCTGCTCCATGTTGATGAAACCTGTTGCGTGTGCTCAACAGATGCAGCGGCACAACTTTTGATAGAACTTTGTTGACATAAACTGCTACAAACCAATCACAACTCGTGTTTAGCATTTTCACAATTAATTCAATTCTTGTGTTGCTCACATCCCCATCCCTGAGCAACACATTACTTTGGTCATCCATAAGCGCCTGGAGTGCTTGATCAAGAATCACTTTGTGATTCCGTGTCTGAACATCTTGGTTCGTTGTACGAACCCTATATAACTGTTGGCATACAAGTATAACCTTAATTCAATTCTTGTTATATAGTTTTTGATTTATAGAACACGACAAATAAAACAATAGAAATATTTAAGTTTTGAATTATATTTATATCGCCAGGATATTCAGTATCTAGGGGTCGATGATCTGCTGATTACGTTAGAAACAAACAATATTCATGAAGAATTAAAGAACCACCTGAATTTACAGGAGTACCGACCCACCCACCTTTTCCAAAGTATCAATTCGCATTTGACAAGTAACCAGGTTTTCGATCAGTTCTTCTTCTCGGTTTTGGTTGGAGATTATTAGTTCTTTGAGATATCTGTTTTCTTCTATCAGCCGTTCGTTTAAGTCGCATATATCCTAGATGTGTTGAAATAAAATACATAAATATGTAATACAAAAGCCTCGAAGGAATTGCAATAAAATATCTAAAAATAATGTATTTCAATCTACTTAGCTTTTTTCAGTAGTTCATCTTATATCGGACAGCTAAGGTGATTGCAATAATTATATTTAGAGCAAACTTATGCGTCCAAAAACTAACTAGTTCGTAATTTTTCACTATATTGGATAACATACATACTGACCAGACAATTTTATCTAGCAACACGTAACCGTAATTTTTGTTTTTTGGTTGATGTTAATCAGAACTATTTCTAAAGTAATGTGTTGCTCACATCCCCATCCCTTACACACCACTACCGGTTTCTGGCTGTTTGCCGTCGTCAGGTGGAGACAGTAAGATCAGGTTCAGTGAGCATTGAAACAGTAGATTAAAGGTAAACAAGGTTATGCTTGTGTCTGAACATCGTGGTTCGTTGTACAGTTGGCATACAAGTATAACCTTGTTCAGTACTATTTCTGTTTTCTTATGCGTGTATTGTATAGCTTGATGAGAAATATTGAAAAGGAGTTCCTTCGGTTTCATCAAATGTTACGCCGAAAATATGAGGATTTTCAGTCAAATTTTAAATGATAAATAATCAAATAGTAAATGGACGCATTAAAAATTAACGGCATCCTGCAATCATTGAACACATTAGTTGAAGGTCTATTGAGTGCTTATGGCGTGAAATGCACCCACAGATTGTGATAATTAGGGGCTCTTAAACGGGCTGTGCTGTCGTGGTCTCTGACTTAAAGACAGCACAAACTGAATGGATTTTGAAGATCAGTTAAAGCACAGCAAACAAGGAAACAGATCCAGACCAATTTTCTCTTTTACAAAATCCAACGCACTACGTTCTATGTAACAAAACGTTCGGTTGGTATAACTGTACTTAAATACCGCGAATATGAAAAATGCTCGATCAGCCATGAACTAATTTCTTGGATAACGCCGGAGCTATTTTAGTGTCTGCCACTTCTTATCCAGTGATTCAGTGACGCACCAGACGCGATTTTACGCTAAAACAAACTAATTCGGCTATATATTACCCAGATTAAACATCTGTTCTAGTGACTCCACGACGGGTTTTCTCCGCAAACCTTGAAGCGATAAAATAAATGGTAAACAAAGGTTAAGCTTGTAAGCTTTTGTTGAATAAGGCTACACGGTTTTGCACGGATTTTACTTTTTCATGGTTGTATGGCAGTTAAGCATTCGGTACATGCTACCGGTGTAATGCTGTCTTTGATGATGATCTTGAACCCACATATCTATGCATTTTTATCACATAAACCACGACTGGTTTTGTGCTATTTACGCTCATCAGGTATAAGCTGCAAGAATTATATCCACATGAATTTTAACTCTCATGATGAATACATATATACACCCGGTTCTAGATTATGCCGCACAAGCCTGGACACCATGGCTCCAAAAAGACTTCTTACTCCTGGATCGCATATACCGGAGAGCTTCTAAGCTTGTCATTGGTCTCGAAAATATGCCATTCGCCAGGCGACTCAGACAACTGGAAATGAGTACACTTGCACAAAGGAGAATGCGAGGTGATCTCATCCTCGCATACAAAATACTAACTACTGTTTTCCACCCCCTGGAAATATTATTCCACCTTCGAAATTCCAGCAACAGCCGTGGCCATGGTTGCAAGTTGGAAATACCACATTCCAAACGGAACTGCCGCAGGTATTTTTATTCCGTACGTGTGTGCTTTGCTTGGAATTCCGATTTGGTAAGCTCAAACAGCTTATCTATATTCAAATCAAAACTGGACGATTATATGAGAGCTAATCCGATTTTTTCTCCAAACTATTAATAAGCTATCGTTGTCCCATTGATTTTGATTTTATTTATACTTATGTATATACATTTGTACCTAAATTTCCACCCTGTGGTTATTGTAAAGTTAATTGCTTTTACAACCATAAATCTTGAATCTTGAAACCCTATATAACAGTGGCATACAAATATAACTTTGTTTACCGCTTTTCCACTGTTTCAAGGCTCACTGAACCTGATCTTACTGTCTCCACCTGACGATGGCAAACAGCCTGAAACCGGTAGTGGTGTGTAAGGGATGGGGATGTGAGCACCACAATACTTTGGTCTTTCATATGCGCCTCGAGCGCTTGGCTAGGAATCACTTTGTGATTCTGTATTTGAACATGTGGTTCTTTGTAAGAACCCTATATAACAGTGGCATACAAATAGAATTTTGTTTACTTTTAATCCACTGTTTCAAGGCTCACTGAACCTGATCTTACTGTCTCCACCTGACGATGGCAAACAGCCTGAAACCGGTAGTGGTGTGTAAGGGATGGGGATGTGAGCACCACAATACTTTATATCCACATGAATTTTAACTGTAGAGAAAAGGGAAACAAAGTTTGAACTTGTAAGCCATTATTGTACCAGGCTGGCATGATTAGTCCCTACTTGATGAGCGCAAACAGCACGAAAACGTTGGTGGGGTATGTCAGTATTATGGAAATGTTTGCAAATACGGATTTTTCATGCGATTGCATGGGTGTAACCCATGTACATGTGTGTTGGCACATGTAATTAAAAATGTTGTTCATGACAGCTTTATATAACAGTGGCCTAAAAATTCAAAGTTTAAATACTTATGCCTGTTTGTGCGATTTTATTAATACATCGTTCAAATTATGGTTTCTGATCAACTTGAGCATTCTCGAAACTGATGCTTCAATCTTCGGAAATAGGTTCTTTTTGTTGTTGAATTTCTACTTATAAATACAATGGAACAATGCAAACGAGTTGCATAATAATGGACCGCGTCACATGCTATTTTATTTGCAAAATGCACTATTACTCAAGTTGGTTATCCTCATGCAAGTTGAGTGTGATTTGGTCCATCGTGTTCACCTTAATCGTTTCTTATTCTGTATGCTCCAAACAGATCGATCAAGGTTAATATCACAATTATGAGCATGATTCAAGATTCAATAATTTATGGTATGAAAAGATAGCACCATAGTGTATTCATATAAGTACAAAAATATAAAACATATAATGATTGGACGAGCGACGTTTTTGTAGTTAGAAAAGTGTCATGTACTGTCTCGGTATGATTAAAATATATTCGATACAGTAAATATCGTGTGAAATTCATTAATTAAGTTTAATAATCGAGTTGCAGGGTGATAATGCATAAATATATCCAGTTTGTTCCCGGAAATCCTTTCATTATATTATAGTTCAACGTCTGTCGATAAGGACTCCCATAAGAACCAAACACGCACTGAACATAAGAACCGACGACAGTTCTGGTGAGAATGTGGTTTATCCAATGTCAATGTGTAGGTGCATGTGATATCGCTTGACCGAAGGTGAAATACATGCCTCAGAGAACGAACCTTTGAGTTCAGTATTTTATAGGTGATGAATAAATCCAATAGAAGGGACTACGAGTCGGTGTACGGAAATTAACATGCACCAGTCGATCCTCGTTACGAATGTCATGAATGTAATTTTAGTTGCACTCTGACAAATCCTCTTGTGCATCTTGATGTCCCGTTGCAGTCGTGCTGTCCAAACTTGCCCAGAGTAATCAATCACTGTTTGTTAGTGAATATGCATTTTTTGGACTCATGAGCCACGTTTTATGGCGAAAAAGCCATTAGTTATAAAATATCGTAGGATATACTTATAAAACATAAACAAATCGATTGGAATATATTTGAGATCGATCATGAATTCATAATGCAAAGATATTTTAGTGCAATCGATTAAAGCAGTTTTGGGTAACATTTCACTTCAGACACAGAAGCTTCGTCAGCTTTGTTTCAGTACTAAATGCAATGCATTTTGCATTTAATCTATTCTATTAACATTCTCACCTTCACGGTTCTTTTTAATGTTTGAACATTAGCTAAAATCAATCTAAGTTTCAATTTTTATAGTCTTTTTCATATGAATTATTAACATACACATCGCTACGAATATGCACGACAACCACTGCGATTTTGATCGGGATAAATCACAAATCAAATTTCAACAAATGAAGAACTCGTGATCGACTCTGCAGAAATCTACTAGGATCAGGTAAATTATTACCAGATTTATTAATAGATGACATGTGGGTAAAATGTTGTGCTTCACTAGACATTCTAAAATGTTTATCGGGTCGTATTGTAAAATGAATTATCAAGATGCATTGTTAAAATCATACGCAAACACAAAACCATTCATTTCCATGTAGTCGTTGAACGTTATTTAATTTCCACAGTATCAGATATAACCAGGTAAGTGGGTTGTGTGTGACGGAAAAGCATACAAATGAATATTTTGTTTCATGGTTATAGGTTTAACCCCATTTTACATGTGTTTGGACACAAGTGATTGAACTGGTTGGTCGTACCAGCCTTATCCAACAGTGGCATACAAGCGCTCCTTGTTTACCATTCTTCCACTGTTTCAAGCGCATACGGACCCTGATCTTACTGTTCCTATCTAATGAGTGCAAACAGCGCGAAACCGGTCGTGGGGTTTGTGACGGAAAAGCATGCAAATGAATATTTTGTTTCATGATTATAGGTTTAACCCCATTTTACATGTGCTTGGACACAAGTGATTGAACAGGTTGGTCGTACCAGCCTTATCCAACTGTGGCATACAAGCATTCCTTGTTTACCATTCCTCCACTGTTTCAAGCGCATGCGGATCCTGATCTTACTGTTCCTATATGATGAGTGCAAACAGCGCGAAACCGGTCGTGGGGTGTGTGACGGAAAAGCATGCAAATGAATATTTTGTTTCATGGTTATAGGTTTAACCCCATTTTACATGTGTTTGGACACAAGTTATTGAACTGGTTGGTCGTACCAGCCTTATCCAGCAGTGGCATACAAGCGCTCCTTGTTTACCATTCCTCTACTGTTTCAAGCGCATACGGACCCTGATCTTACTGTTCCTATCTGATGAGTGCAAACAGCACGAAACCGGTCGTGGTCTGTGTGTGACGCAAAAACATGCAAATGAATATTAAGTAGGTAAACTGTTTTAAAATTTTACAGTGTATGTTAAAAAATGCGTAGATACGACAGTTCAACCTGCTATATTTTTGAGAGATTTGACGATATCTCTTATTACAAACCTGTGGGAAAATGTCGAAGAACACTTACACTAGTGAACTAGAAATTTCTTGGCGTTAATAATATTACCGATGTGTGAGAGTTCTTTGGATTCTCATCAGCTCTCGCACTCGGAATCTACAATTATCCATACGGAACACGCCTCTTAATTCTGAGCCTACATTCAATCCATTACAGACAACAGCAGTCACGCCAACTCAATCATGTAGAGATAATTATTATAATTACAGCTCTCATTTGACAAAGCACGGTGTGGTCACCTATTTAATTTCTATCCAAAGTACAGCAGATTGAAGTGTCGGAAATACGCATTTTCGATCCGCGCTGTACACGTTTTTAATTGTTAAACGACTCATATGGTAATTGTTGAACTGAATAGCATCTACGAATATATATTTGAACATGACTCCGGCCTATATTTGAAATTCATGTTGTATATATTTATAAAATCTCACTTCGATTTAACCCAAAACCAAAAATATATTCATCAATCGATGAATTCCTTCCAGGGGAGCTATTAAATTCTATTTGCAGAATTTATTTCTTGGTGCTTGAGAGGATATTTATGAATCTTTATCAACATTCGTCCACTGTCAAAATGTCATGTGACTCACTTCACTGAGTTTCCGCTGGCTACGTTCCTTTTCTACATGAATCGGAATGGCATTCTCGGAATACATCTGAAAATGGGATTGGGTAAAATTTACCCAATTGAATGGGCTAAAAATTGTTGTAACGATAGTTGGAAGTCAGAGTATGGCATGTAATGAGAAAACTTGTACCTAATTCGTACTAACACCGGATTATATCCAATGCATGAAGTATACTTGACTTCACATTTAACTTAACATAACTGTTCGATTTCAGTTAACTTGGATAATTTTGTACAACGCGATTGCTCCAATTGATTTGATTTGATAAGCAGTACACGGCTGATCAGAGTAATTTATATTAAGTTGCGAAAATATGAAACTTACTTAAGTGTTATATGATCGTGTGTTATCGAATTTTAGCCCTTGTCTGATAACACTGACCGCAATATTGATCTTCAAGGGTTTATGCTAAGCCAGGCTTCAGTAGCCACAGTGACAAAGAGTGACCTGTTTCGGGGAGACTGTTATTTGATGCCCGCAATACGTGAACCATCCATTTTGCTTATAAAAATTTGCTTTTCTAAGTAAACATTCATTTTGGAAATGCTCTATCATCATTTATTCGAGGAGAAAACCTATGCATTCCGGCTGATAATCGATGCAAAACATGTCTGAAAATTAGGGCATTCGATAACCAATATGTTTTTACTATACTTGTTTGATGATATTAAGTGCAACTTCAATAGAGAAACGGTTCCATCATTAGAACTTAATGATACTTCGCCTCAATGTGTGGGACTTACTTGGACACTGATTAGGATTATACACGCGTATTACATCAGCCTAGGCTGGTGAGGTTTATGCTCAACTATCCTGACCAGTTCGTGATCCAAATGCGCTTCGTAGAGCATGTGATCACGCGTGTGTGTTGGTACGAGAGCGTGCGCTCAGTTTTCCGATCTCGTGACCTGGAGCAATAAAAGTGCGACGAAACAATGACGAGCAACTTCCACGTGGTGAGCGATTGGATTGGTTAATAAATTTATCAAAGCAATTAAAGGATGGAGATGTAAGAACCGCAATTCAAGATTCAATAATTTATGGTCACAAAATCACATAACTTCACAATTACCATGTCACGGTAAATATTCGTTCAGGAAAAAGGTATAAAATAAACATGTAATGTCAAGTATAATCCAGTTGAATACTTACCATGAGTCAATACGCTGGGGTCGTTAAATCGTTTTGCAACAAATAAGTATCCAACTTTCGAATGAACGTTCAGACGCTGGGAGAGTTGACAAGAGTTTCGGGGAGGTGCATTCCAAAGCAAACAGACACGTACACAATAAAAATATCAGCGACAGCTAATACGGGAGTGGGGGATTTGTAGTATCTCTGAGTGGCTGCGTGCATATCGTGAATCACGGTATTCGAATAAATGTTTCAAAGGATGATGTGGGGTATTTAATATTTTGTATGTTAGTATCACATTATTTCGAAGGCTTCTTTCAAGTGGAGTAGGGAGTCTCAGTTTTTGAAATCGTTCCTCGTACGTTAGTTGCCGGAAACAACTTACGAGTTTGGTTGCACGATGGTATATTTTATCAATCAATAATTGATTGACAATTAACTCCTGTTAGGCTAAATAGACTGTGCGCTCGCGCGAACCCCATTAGGGTCCGTCACGGGCTTCAACCCACCGGTGTGGGTGGGTAAGCCCCAAGCCGTGGTCAGATCATTGCTGATCACCCAATTATGAACCCCAATAATATGATCTCAACTGCTTTCCAAACTACTGGGATATTATCTACCGTTTATCCACATCAATTAACTTACTACGTTAAATTTACTTAAAGATGGGCTCGATTCGCTTTTGAGGGAGGAGCACGCAAACTTTGTAGAGAATGTATTGAGCTGAGAAATTATTGTTTTTCACATTGTCGATAATTAATCCACTAAATAGAAATTACCTCTGTTTACATTCTGACTTCACTTCGAAATGGATCAAAATACGAACGAAAAACAGTAGCTATTTTGGAAATATTACAGAACATCTCCCAGCTCATATTTTTCCCGACACTAAATATATGCCCTTAGCTAAAAAGGCATTCTAGAACAGTTGCTGATTTATTTAGAAATAACAGTTTTACGCGAGTAAGACAACTGGTTATTGTGTAAATTGTAAAGAAATTACATCGATGCCAAATCACCGTTTACGTTGCATGCGCATGCTTCAGGACACTCGATCCAACAGTCACCACAACACCCCGCGTTTTACACACATTTATCGATTGTGTCCCGATTCATCACCGAGGTCAACCTGTTCAATGCTAATCGCGTTCACCCACGAATCACACAGAACAAAAAATCGATTGGGTCAGCGCTTTTATTAACCGCATGACAAATACACGCCTACCTTATATAGGTAAACCGATTGGGACAACGCGAAGGTTTTAGCCAACGAAAACAACCGACGAGCGCGAGAATTCATCGAAGCGTGGCACTCAACAACGACATCAATCAACCTATGGACCAATGAAAACTCGATGGACAAGAATGCAACATATGAGTTCCACCAACCAACGGGAGTGATGGCGCACGGACAGACGGACCTTATAAAAATCAATTAATACCAATTTCAAGTCACTTCGAGAGACGTTCTGCTGATGATGTCATCTAGCTTGATGACGAAACGTCCTACAACAACTACACAAGCTCGGCGAACACCATCCTCATCCTGAGCTACGTATATTCTCATCTATAGCTGAATTGGTAAACCGTGTTACCGCAAAGCTGACCTGAACTAGTCTGGCAAGGTTGTATTTTGCATGTGATTTGTTACTCGATTTCGTGAAAACCGGTTCAATTCAAGACTTCGCCATGTTCGACTTCTCTTAAAGAATTTCATATTGTTCAATAAATACAATTGTTGTCAATCCTATCATGCTTTTGATGAGGGTCTCGCTTGAATTGTTTAGTTATTCATAGATTTATTCGTGGAATATATGCGGGTTAAAATCTATGCTTTACAAGACCACCAAAATGTACATCGGGTCGGATGTTAAAAAAATCAAAGTATTGTTAGAGATTATTGTCAAACGTGAAAATCATACTTGCACATGTGGACATCTAGTGATTTTTTGGAAACGTCAATTGTTCCAGATCGTACCACGTGAGTTGGTAAACTGTTCCACAATTGCACATTGCGAACGGAAAATGCGTATTTGCGGCAGTTCATCCTGCTATGCGGTGGGTAAAGTTTAGATTGGTGACCACGCAGCTGTGTTATGGGAAAGATGAAACAAACGACTGCAAGGAAGATTTGTTTGATTAAGCACTGTCCAAATGAATATTAGTGCTCCTCGTTTCCGTCTGTATTGCGCTGAATGCAAATTCAATATTTTAAGTTTTATTTCGAATGGATAATTAGAAAGTCCCAGGACGAGTTTTGTCGCATTGCGCTGTGGAGTTTCCAATAGCTGAAAATATTTTTTCACCCAAGGATCCTATGCCGGTATATAATATTCGATATCAGTACGGATGTAGATTGAAATCAATTTGCAGTCAATGTTAGTGTCAAACGAACCTAGGATTCTTCTAAGGAGACCCAAGTTGCTTTCAGCTTTGCTGGCAGCGACTCGACATTGCATTTAATTTCGTAAGTCAGACTGATAATCACGCCTAAATATTTTTTGGAGGAGGCGGGTTTATTAACGGTGCGACCTAGATAATATTCTTTGCTCAACTTGCTGTTGATCATTAGGCTACATTTCGAAGCATTCAGTGGCATTTCGTTGTCTAGCGACCAGGTGTAAATAATATCGAGATTCCGTTGCAAGTTCTGCGTGTCGGCTGTGGAGTTTATTTTGCGACAAATCTTTGCGTCATCTGCGAAAATAAGCACCGACGACTGCAATACAGTATCAAGTCAAAAACAAAAGCGATCCGAGGACAGATCTTTGTGGGACAACACGGGAAACTTTAATCGACTCGGATAGTTCGTTTTTTACTCTAACATACATCTAACGAGATATCAACCATTGTTTAATCCATGCATGGATTTTACCCTGTACTCTGTAGGTGAGTAGTTTCGACGAAATTATTTCGTGATTGACGTGATCGAAAGCTTTCGAGAAATCGATATAAATCACGTCCACAGAGTTGCCGGCAACCAGTAGCTCAGACCAAGATTCTTTTGCTAATAGCAAGTTTGTCAGGCAAGATCGTTCTTTCCTGAATCCAGGCTGTGCTTCGGAAATTAAATTATTAATCTGAAAGTGATTCCGCAAGGCATCAGCTATTGTGGACTCCATTACTTTTGATACCACTGGTAATAAAGCTATCGGACGATAGCTTAATGTTTTTTTCTCTCGACACCCCTGTAGATGGGACTAATCATGACAGTTTTCCAAGTTTTTGGCACAAAGCGCTGCTCGAACATTATCGTGAACATGTCAGACGTCAGTATGGCTAATTCGGAAGATATATTATACAAAAGGTTTGGGTGTATATTATCTATACCGGGTGAACCTGTTTTTTCATCGTTATTAACTTTGCTTGAACAAATTTTGCGGGAAATTCCACCCCGTGAAGAATTGGCAGGCTGCATTCGTCAGAGTTTAAAGACTGTCCATGTGTTGACACTTGTGAGGTCATTGATGCGAATTGCTATCGAAAAACGTTTGCACAATCTTTAAATGGTCACTATACCAGTGGCAGAGGCCAGTGGCGGTATTCCAATTTTAACATTCCGGAGGTCGTTGACGTGTTTGTACAATGCTTTGGGATTCATAACAAATTTTACGACTAGACTGATTTGGTAATTTTTTCATCATATCGAATGAGGCAGACACATATTTGAAAATATTCGAGACCGATCGAGAGTCTATAATCAATGAAATAAAGTTGGCAATGAATCAATTATAGCATGTTTTCGGTAAAGTTTCGCTTCTGAACACAGACGCTTCGTCAGACCAAATGTGTCGGTACGAACAGAGACCGATTGTAGACGGTTTTGGATCCCCAACACACGAATTGGCTAAGCACCTTGCTCAGCTTTTGAAACCACTGGTTGGTAACACGAATTCTTTTATTAAGAACCCGTTTGATTTTGTTCGTCGCTTAAGTACCGTAACAATTAGGGAGGATGTGATGATGGTTAGTTTTGACGTAAGCTCCTTGTTGACGAATGTTGACACTACAAGCGCTTTAGAATTAGCGAGGAAATCACTCAACTCCGATATGACCTTGAAGGATCGTACCGACTTGAGTGTACAACAAATCATCAACGGTGTAGCAATTTGTCGAAATACGCACCACTTTTTATTTAATGGACAGCTATGCAAGTAAAACGATGGTTTAGCGATGGACTCACCCATTTATCCAGTGCTAGCGAATATGTACATGGAGAACTTCGAAGAGATAGCTTTGAGAAACTAAGCGTTAGAACCAAAGATATGGTGGCGCTATGTCGACGATACATTCGTCATCATAAAGCAAAAAAGACTAGCAGCATTTCATAGTTACCTCAATAGTTTAAATCCGAAAATCCAGGTCACAAAAGAAACTGAGTCTACGGAAGGGATACTTCCGTTCTTGGACTGTCTCGAGCAAAAGGACAACAGCAAGATAAGAACAACGTTATATCGTAAGCCTATCGACACAGATGCCATTTTGAGATTCACATCTGTGCACCCTAAAAGGGTATTTCAGTCCGTAGCAAAATCGCTATTCTACAAGGTTGACCGCCTCTGCAGCGAAGATGCAGATAAGAGAAGAGCTCATGAAGAAGTCAGTCGCCGACTTGCAAATCATGGTTACCCCGAGAGCCTAATTAAGAGCCAATTGAACCGAGTTGAACATCCGCAACCGAAGACGGAAAAAATTTGGCGAGCTACGGTATCTCTACCGTATTTCAAAAGCGCATCCGAAGGAATAAGTCGAATCTTGAATAACGCAGGTATTAGAGTAACATATAAGGGAGGTAGAAGTCTCCACTCGGATAAAGTGCATCTCAAAGATAAGACTCCTTTAGGTTGTGCGACAAACTGCATCTAAAAAATCAAATGCAATGGTTGCGCAGGTGTTTACTTTGGGCAAAGGTCTAGAGAACTTTGCACTAGGGTAAACAAACACAGGAAACGAGCGGGAAAGCAACCCCGCAATCCCAGTGAATATCAATCACTGATTCGGGATTCTGCTCTAGCTGAACACTTGCTAGACAGTGGACACAGCGTAGATCTTGATAACGTAGAAGTGATAAGACGGGGTGTACTATAGGCTGTTTTGCGGTAAGGTCAAATAAGTGGTGGTTGGTTGACTACTACTTAATCATGTTCCCTGTCCTGACTATCACCCTTGGTCTGACAAAACTTTGTGTCAGAAGAGAAACGTTACCCAAAAACTACTCTAACTAATTGCACTCAAATATAGTAACGAATGTTTTGATAGATGAAATGTGTATGAATAGCAAAGCGGAATAATTTAACCAATTAAAATCCCTGTGGCGAGTGTCGCAATGAATCAGCCAATAGGGATACTTCACACATAGATTTGATTTTCGTGTATGATAGAGGGGATAACGAAAATTCATTGTTAGAAACATTTGACGATTGGACAGCCGCGTTTCGCCAATTACAATTTGCGGAATCGTGGTTAAAATTGAGCAGGTTCAAATTCACATGCCATCTCCGAGGTTTGTACAAAACGCGGAGGGACGCAGTGCATTGAACTTTCATCGAACGCATTGCTTGAACTTCCGCGTGATGAATATGCATTCGCGAGTCTCCACGGCGGTGAAACGTGTACATTTCTCACGTTGGACGAATAACATCCTTCCGTAAATGGAATACGCTGTCCATGGTATATCGAATCTTGCTGTTCAATGTAGGATTTTATCGGACAACGGTGTCTCAATTGAAATGGTGTATTGAAATAAGCTGCGAAAATTCATGGGTACAGGAAATACAATATCGGAATGTATCTGTTGAATAATGTATGAATAATACATTTATTTGCATGTAAATTAAATGCATTGTATAGGAAAACAATCTGACAAAATATTCTGCACTTAATAAATATCAGCACAAGAATAGACTGATCCTTTTTCACTTAAGCTGAGCTTGAAACTAAATTTCTATTCACACACTAATTATTAAATATCGGAACTTTTGATTATTACCAATTTGAGAAAATTAATAATTTGGAGTTATGTTACCCTCCATTTCCATGGTTTGATTCACAAAACCATTCAATATATTGTTGATCAAACAATGCTGATTACAATACAATTCACCTTATTTTATATACTCATATTTATCACTTACATTCGGAGAACTAAGTGTATGGTGAGTGTATGGTGACATGAATTTTCAAATTGATTTAACGATATGAATTTCTAGGTTCATGTTCTAATTTTGTTTAAAAAAATATTATAGGTTTAGGACGATCTTATAACGAAATAATAAAAAGCAAAATGAAACAATTGACATAATCATCTCGTATTTATTTTTCAATCTCATTACTTGAACTTGTCATGTAGTTACACAGTGGTTTTTAAAGGGCGTCTGCTGATCAATATAAAGGAGGATGCTTTTGCCGGAACTAATTTAACAAAATTTCCTGTGTGTGTAATGATCAAAATCGTTTATTTTTACATAAATATCACATGGAAATGATCGTTGCCTAGATTGTACTTACAATTTCGATCTGCAATGTGACATGCTCGTGTTTCTAAGGTTTGAAATGGCGTGTCAACTTCAACGTGATCAACATATTCTCTACAAGATCGTCCAATGATCGAACAGTAAAAATATTTATAATATTTCTAAAGTTTAACGCATCGAATTTTGGTTGAACATGAATATTTTAGGCAGTTCACGTTGGTTAGGGAAACGTACCAGTTTGTTTATTATACGTAAAATCTGTTCTGTTACTTTCTCGTTCGCCAACAAGACAAACAATTTGCACCGTAATAGAAACATTTTGCATTCTGGATGGACCATCATAAAATGGGACGTAGCAACGTAAATGTACCTGCATATTTAATAATCGTAATTAAAAAATAGCCACATTAACAAAATATGGATAAACGATTGGGCCCGAACATATTCTAGTCTAGCCGCAACGACCGTTATTAAAAAATGGATATAGAGGTAATTCAATATAAGTGTTCAGTACATAAATGTCAATAAGCTTAACTACCAAAAGAATTTTACAGTTCTTCTTCAAATTGAATCTTCAAATCGAATACTCAAATTGGAATTTAAAGAAGCGGTCTTCTGTGAATCAGTTTTTTGCAATGTACATATCCGCTATTCGCATATAATTTTTAAAATCAATCTAAACCACGTCCTAGATAAATGATTTGTTCAAAATATGAAGAAGCTCCTTAATTATGCTTTTAGTGGCTTTTCATTGGATCAATATCGGGTTAACGCCAGATCATCATTTGTCTACTTAGGGGCCAACGGCACGATTCATTCAGTCCTCTCCGTGCCGGGTGGCACATGAGGCGAAGACAACTTCACGCCAGTGGTTCCGGTCTGTCGCTGCTTCCGTTGCCGTCTGCACCGTGAATCCATGTAGTTCGCGTTCCAACGTTCTGCGCCAAGTTTCCTTGGGCCGTCCCCATTTTTGTTTACCTTGCGGATGCCAGTGCATGGCTACCCTCGTATGCAAACTGGGATCCATCCTGCAGACATGACCGAACCACGGATCTGTTGTCATCGTTTCCGTAGCAATGTAGGTTTTACGGGATAGGGTTGCTAGCCCTAAACCCAACCCTCCTCCTTTCTCAGACGGGCTTGGGACCGTCCTTACATTATTTAAACCCCGATGCTGTGTAAAAAAGCACATTTCATGCATTTCCATAGTACACCTCACCTATCAAGTCGAAATCGTGACGAGTAGTTAGATTAATTTTGAGCTCCGATATTTTTCGATATAACTTTCATAGTTTGCTACGACGGATCTAATCATACAATATCTAACCATCTACGACGTGTGGTTCATTGTGTGCGTCACCCATGGATTTTCTGTAGTTCGTTCGTTTATTTGAATCGCTTTTGTGTTTCTGCTGTTAGATGAACCCTTCGGTGTGTACCACTGTCGGGAACTACTCAGAGAAATACTCAACGTGAAATTAATTTCATAAGAATATTCTCAGCCAAAGACTGACAAATTCTCGGCTAAATCGGTTGACGAAATATTCCTACAACTCGTCACTTTCCGTCAACTCCACACAATACCACACAAATCAACCCCAGCCTTATCGTTTTTGTGCTCTGATATCTACTTTAGATTGACCCCGTTAACATGCAACGATCTGATTTTAAAGAAATATACGTCGTCCGCAAGAAAGAAGCGAGTGTTAAGGTCAAATCTGTCACGTGTCGCGTAAAATGTGACAAATCATTGACCCCGGAGGCGATATCGATCCCGAATGACGAAACATGCCTGGTGTAAAAATCGTCGAACTAAACCAAACTCAGGTTTACCTGCTCGAACAGGTGTTCAGCAAAGCAACCGGGATGATCGGATGCTTAACTTAGAGCTCAGCATAAAGACGTTGAAGACTTCAGTAGAGAATCAGGTCGCCGCTCAGAATTCTCAGTTTGTCCCTATAGGTTTCGATAGATGAGAAACACTGACTGTAATACCAGTTAGATAAATGCTGCATCTTCGCAGATCATTCAACACGAAGGTTCAGCTAATTTAAAATTGACGGAGAGTCTTGAAGTACCAACATTTCATCAAAACGTAACCTTTACAAATGCGATCGTTAAAGACCTGTCAGCCCAAAACTTCCCTGGTCCGCAACGAGTTATGGAGCTAAATCAACATTCTCTTGTGAAGGTTCAGCGAATACCCTAATATTTGAAGCCAAAAGTCACTGTGCAAAATACTCCTAAAGTGTACACGATAGATATACGATCTAAGGCAGTTGAAAGGTCCCGCAACCAGCGAAAGCGATAGGCACACATTTAAATTTACACCATGGACTAAGTGCACGATAAAGAAGAATAGAGAAACTGTCCAGCAGCTTGGAGCCAGTTTAGCCACTATCATAGGTACAACTAAATCATAAACCTACTTCATCAAATCTGGACTAGCCAAGACTGCTCAAAATAACGGTCAAATCTGAAAGGTTATAGAAAACATCTTACTATCCACTTTTCTCCTGCATATGGAACGTTCTGAAATTACTGCAATGATCTTAGCTGATGTGCCTTGGTGGGAAAGGACCCGAAACGCTGAGCAACAAGCCCAAAAGAAGCAGAGGTATGATCGAAGTTTTACCCTTCTGGGAGAACCAGAAGCTGATGAAGCAATTGATAAAGCAGTGCAGCACAAACACGATAAGCTACAATGGAGATTCTTCAGTGATATACTTGCATTTTATGATGTAGCTGTGATGGACACGTTCCTCATCCTCAAATCTACGAATTATAAGTGCATCGGTCCTAAGCCCCTTAAATTAACGTTCTTGCGTAATTATGTACTGAATACGGTCAAAACACGTTGTCAAAATGTTCGCAGACTAATGACACGGGAAATTAGAGTAAGCTCATCATATTGGGCGGTTGATGCAACAGAAAGTTCAATAGAAACAACGTCGAGTCAATCAGTATTTGATAAGGCATACTTGCAAACAAAACACCATCAAATGCCGACTCTGGAGTAGTCTGCCTTACAGATAATCTTTACTTCACTAGCCATCATTCCGACACCCATCCTTGCTGAAAAACATTACTATAAATGCCTCTACATCAACGCACAATGTCTGGGAAACAGTTTTTTTCTGAATTGATAACCAGACATCATTGCCGTAACGGAAGCGTTGCAACAGACTCACCAAACAAATAGTGACCTAGCATTACCGGGAATGTCACTTAATTGTCATGAACATGAAACCAGAGGAGGAGTAGCTTTGTATTATAGCCAAAACCTTTTGTGCCGTGAGATTACGGATCCATTATTCATGTTAAGGGATATACTCTGGTGCTAAGCCCGTTTAGCTAACGGCGAAGAATGCGTTTTGGGAATAGTATATCGCCCACAGTCTGCACAGGAAACTTACAATCTGGTCCTACTCGACAAAATTCGCATGGTTACATACAGATTCGCTTGTGGATTTCAATTATAGGTGACTTCATTTCACCGTATCTGCAGATCATTACCATTAACACAGAACACTCCCTCGAACACGCATTCAGTCAGTTGTTGGACGATATTCCTCTCAATAACCAGCTTGCATGCAATACCGCGGAACCGATATGCCTTCACTCTTGGATCTTGTTCTGACAAGCAATGAACACGACATTGATAACGTTGCTTACGAAACTGCACTGAACTAAGTGATTGCGTCATCATCCAGTTTGACTATCTGTTTGAAGCTGTAAGAAAAAATAATGTCCGTACAAAAGTTAGACGGATCAACATTATGGATTTGAGTGATGCTCTAAAAGCGCGATTAACTGCAAACTGGAAACCATTAACTTATATGATTTTTGGGTATGGTTATCATCTAATCTCAAGATTTCAATCGCGTGAGCTCCGAATTTTTCCTCAGGAACTCAAGTAAAAACCACGAATTTAAAATAAATGGCAAAACTCGTAAGTGGTTAAACGTACGAAACATTGCTTGGAGACACCTTCGGCAAAAACCATCACCAGAGACCTAAAATATTCCGTTTACTGTAGAACAAGGTAAACAAATTTCTCATACAAGACAAGTTCTAGTTCAAAGAACTGTTATCACGCATGACGGAGATCAACTCCAAAATACTCTTTCGTATGGTTAACGATCAAGCGTGAACACGTCGCTGAACCAACAAAAACTGCATCAGAATCTGCTTAAACCTTAGCCACATATTATTTATCCGTATTCAGCACGAGAGAACATACAATTTAGATCCCGAATCAAAATAATTTCAAACACTGTTGCCATGAGTGAAATAAAGGGCACGTTGAAACGCGTCCGTCAGGCATTTTTTAAATCTAAAAATCGGAATGGCTACGGGGCCAATGAAATAACCCCACTCATACAAAAGCAGTTCGCGAACTTGCTATACAAACCACTGACACACTTGTTTAATCAAACACTGGCAAATGGCGTGGTTCTCAGCTATTAGAAACGTGAGATAATTACTCCTATCTATAAAGGAGGAAATCGCTTTGTAGTTGAAATTATTGACCTGTTACTCTGTTACCTGTGATTTCAAATTTACTTGGAAGGCTCATTGTTTACGATCTAATCGAACATTTTGAATATAATCAGTTGCTTTCAAAACCACAGCACTGATTTAGATGGAATTATTCCTGTTTATCTAATTTACTAATAATGCTGGATAATTGGACACAAGTGGCTGATAAAGGTCAAGAAATACACGCCTACTACCAAGATATCTCCAAAGTATTTGATCGTGTTAACCATAGTATACTACTGCAGAATCTTTAAAGGAAAGTTTATGAATTGACTAAATGACTACCTAACAAATCTCACTACCCAGGAAAGTGTTGTCGATGCATTATCAAAACCTATCGCAGCAACTACCGAAGTTCACCAAGGTTCACTCCTCTGACCGATCCTCTTTCTTGTTTATGTCTATAAAATACCGAAACTTAGTGAACTAGAATTACCAGGGATGTCACTTATTCGTCATGACCGTGAAACCAGAGGAGGAGGAGCAGCTTTGTATTATAGGCAAAACCTTCTGTGCCGTGAGATTACGGATCCAGACATCGTGATACTGGATACACTCTGGTGCTCAGTCCGACTAGCTAACGTTGAAGACTGTGTTTTGGGAGTAGTCTGCCCAAGAAACGTACAATCTGGCCCTACTGGATATAATTCGCATGGTTACTTCCAGATTCACTTGTGGATTTTTGATTATGGGTGATTTCAATTTACCGAATCTGCATAGCAGTACAATTTACCCAGAACACTCCCACGAATGCGCATTCAGTGATTTGTTGGATGATATTCCTATTTATAACCACATTGCATGTAATACCCGATGCCACGGAAGCAATTTACCTTCAATCTTGGATCTCGTTCTGACAAGCAATGAACACGACATCGGTAACGTTGCTTACGAAAGTCCACTGGGACTAAGTGATCACGTCGTCATCCAGTTTGACTATCTGTTTGAAGCTGCAAGAACAAATGATGCCCGTAAAACAGTTTGGCGGATCAACACTATGGCGTTGAGTAATGCTCTGGAAAACACGTTTAACTGCCAACCGGAAACCAGCAACGTACATGCGTTTTGGACATGGCTAATATCTAATCTCAAAAGTTTAATCGAAGTGAGCTCTGAATTTGTCCTCAGGGACTCAAGAAAAAACTTTGAATTTAAACTAAGAAGCCGAACTCGTAATTGGTTAACGGTACGAAACATTACTTGGCGACACCATCGGCAAAAGCCATCATCAGAGACCTGGAAAACATTCCGTTTACTGCAAAACAAAGTAAACAAATTTGTCATCTAAGATAAGTTGTGATTCCAAGAAGTAATATCAAGCATGATGGAGCGAAACACCAAAATACTTTATCGTATGGTTAACGATCAAGCTGAGGTGAAACCTGGAGTAGCGTCCGTGAACACATTAGCTGGACCAACAGCAACTGCAGCAGAAACTGCTGATGCTTCAGCCACGTTTTATTCATCGGTATTCAACCCGATAGAACATGCAGTAAACATCCCAAATTCAACACCTTCAAACACTGTTGCCCTAAGTGAAATAAGTGTCACTTCGAAACGCGTCCTTCAAAGTTTATTTAATCTTAGAACCGGAAAGTCTCCTGGTGCGGACGGAATTACCCGGAAAATATTAAAGCAATTTGCGAGTTTGCTATACAAACCACTCATTTACTTGTTGGAGCAAACACTGGCAAGTGGAGTAAATCATACAGATTAGAAACGTGGAATAATTTCTCCTTTTTACAAAGGTGGAAATCGCTCCGATGTTTCTAATTACCGACCCGTTACTCTGTTACCTGTGGTTTCAAAATTACTTGAGCGATCTTGACGATCTAATGAAACATTTCGAGAATAATCGGTTGCTTTCGAGGAACCAGCGTGGATTTAGACGAAACTATTCCTGTTTGTCTAATTTACTGGTAACGCTAGATGATTGGACAAAATCGACAGATAAAGGACAATCAATACATGCTTGCTACTTAGATATATCAAAACCATTCGATCGTGTTGACCATTCCATACTACTGCAGAAGCTTGAAAGGCTTGGTATTACTGGAAATTTGTTGACTTGGCTAAATGACTACCTAACAAATCACACTAACAAGTTACGTGTTGATGGGGCATTATCAGAACCTATCGCAGCAACTAACGGAGTTCCAAAAGTTTCAGTCCTTGTTCCGATCCTCTTTCTGGTTTATGTCAATGAAGTACCCGAAATTATCCGATGTAACATTCCGTTATTGGCGAAAGGCATGAAGATATTGCGTTGCATTCATAGCCCCGAAGATGTCTGTTTCATAACTGGTCGTTGAATATCAAATGGCCGTTTATCTTCAACAAATGCAGGATCATGAATGTGGCGAATCGATTAGAGTTCACATACCATATATGTTCACATCTTCATGAAAATTGCAGTGAAGAAAATGATTTGGGTTTCTGGATAGGCTCCTGTTTGAAAACCTCACTTCAAACTTACACTGCTTTTAAAAAGGCAGCAAATGTCAAATCTACTCAAACGGTTATTTAATAAATATTCGCAAAAGATATTCACAAAGATCAACGATATTTAATTGAGACCAGTCATGGAATAAGCTGTGTAGTCATGGTTTGTGTGGATCAAGAAGCATATAGAACTTATGCAGCAAATCTATCACCGCTCAACGAAACTAAGAAAGAAAAAATATAAAGAAAGGATATATCAACGGAATCTGCCCGACTTTCCCTATCGACGAATCAGAGGAGAACTTATCCTACTTTACAAAATATTTCATAAACCAAACCATCCGTTACAGGATGTATTCACGCGAAGGGACACGAGAAATTATTGGACCCGTGAAAATAATTTTATTCTGTCCGTGTCTGCTTTGCTTGGAAAAGTTCAAATTCTAACGTTGCTCAATCCCCTAGGTTGCTTTACTTTAAAAAGAAATTATACGTTTTTAATTGAATTATTCGTTTCCCGGACACTTATATAGTGCTTGATCTAATTCTATGGATATTATAAAACTTGTTGCTTTTCAGATCATTGAAACCCTTTAACTACCTGAAATTAGCTTGAATTACGACCGTTTTCTCGCTTTTGCACTCATCAGATATGGACAGTACGATCAGGATCCGCGTGTTGCTGTCTTTTTACTTAGGTGTAAATTTCTAATATTTTCTCTGTGAGCTGTGCATTAGAACTATTTCGAATTATACTTTTTATTCTAACCTGAATAAAAATGTGCGTTAACAAATCTGAATAAAAAATAACTTCAAACCTGATGCGAAAACGATGTGTCCACAAAAGCTTCACGCTGCCAAAGTACGTCGTGCTTGACCGATTCCAATTGAGTTTCCAGTGTAGACGCTAAACCGTTGATATTCCTAGCAACTTGCTGGAAATAAACACGACAGTGTTTACCCAAATATTTTCCAAAAATAAACAACTCAATTCCACCATTTTGACTGCAATCATATGAAGACAAACGATGTATTTGCGGAGTGGATTTCGTCTGATCTGTAGGAATTTAAATTACAATTATTTTCCTCTGATACATTCTGCTTTCATATGTAAGTATATTTTACAGTTTAAATGTTGAAATTACATGATAATTTTAAATTTTAACTATTCTGAATTGACTGACTACGCCGCTATACCGTTCAGTACGGTGAAACAGTGATTGGTATTGTTTTGAACGTAGACAATGGAATTATTAACTTTTGACTCAATAAAAATTGGTGTTGTTCCTTATCATTTTGAGAGACGAAATATTTTGTTTCATTTTTCTAGTATTTATTTAAAGGAAGTATTATTATTAGATTTATACTTGTGGCTCGGCAACTTCTAGCCGTAGATTTCAAACTTGGGATCACTGCCACTCTGCACGATCTGAGTGATAGTGTTCGTTGATAAATGATCTTTTAGATTAGCACAGTAAGTAAGAAAAATGTAATTCAAGTTGTTGTGGTTGGTTTCCCTAGGTCAATGTCGACAATGGATTCTCTTCACATTCGCATGATCCACAGATTCTCGAATAACTAAACATCCTGTTCGCGAGGAACAATCTTTCCGGGATCCTGACAGCGGTTTGCAGTACTCGCATGATAGGCCGCAGTTGCACGCTGACGGGGTGATCTACGATTAGCAGCCGAGATCAGTTTCTGCTCTCCTCCAGCTTGCAGATGACGTTTTCTACAGTGTCTTCAATGTGAGCAAGAGCATGTTTGTGTTTACTCATAGGGTCAATGTCAACATCTTTCATATCTTTTTGGCAAATGTACCGCAATTGCGGTCCGCCTAATAGTTGAATTCCTGATCTCATCTGACTATAGAGTAGATCTTATGGAATATGACCATTTTCCATTTCCCAACAAACTTATGCGGCACTGCTGTAGTAAAGTTAACATCGTCCGTATAGCAGCTTCGGGATGCACTTCAGAAATCGTTAAGTTATACATCCGTGATTTCTTCAGGATGTGTGGACGATAATAAATAATCTTCTGTTCGTATCTTGCGTGGATGTTTTAGTTTGCACTGCCGTACAATGATGCATTTAATACAAACGCGCAGTATGTCATCATCTTTGTCTTCTAAGTCAATTCACGCTTGCCCTAGAGTGGAACAAGATGGCCGATGCTTTGCTCAATGGCCTATCGGTCTTCCTGTCTTGCGAGTGGTTATTCTTATTGGTTCAACTGAGTTATTTTTTTAAAAAAATAAACTGATTCAACCTGACAGTTAACAACAGTTTTATGAAGCAATGAAACTCCTGAGCGAAGTGTTCGGTCTAGCTCATGCTAAATGCTAGCGCAAAGAGTTTGCATGTAGACAAAGAACGGTTGATTAGAGACTGTATGTCTTCTTGGGGGTGTACAATGTTAGCTTTATCATCGGCAAACAGCAGGCCATTTATTAACACATCCCGTATGATAGTTTTTGCACACAACCGCTTCAGGTTGAAAAGCTTTCCATCACACCACCTGTTTAGATGATTACCTTCTGTTCTCGTTCTGAAGTTTTGCTTCAGATGCGGAGCAGAAGATGCTGAAAAGCGTGGGATCAAGAATACATCCCAGCTTGAGGCCTCCACGAATTTCAAATGCTTCATAACTGCAAAGAATTAAAATCCGTGTAAAATACCATTTATTCAAACACACCACTGTTAGTATGTTAGATGAAATGTGAAGATAAATTAATGTTTTGCTAGTAGTATCGAGGTGAGCAACATATCTCTACGATAAAATGACTACAAAATACACGAAAACTATGCTATGATCGCAGATTTAGTTAATTCACTTCATTGTGGATACTTAGCTTCTACAGAACGATATTGTAATGTATCATTTTGGTTAATGAGATAGAAAATTTAATCAGTCAACTAATGACGTAATTTTGGTGGCCCTTAATCGGAACTGAATTACATTAGGATACATCACGCTAGTTAAAAGCGTTTCAAATCAATTTTTAAAATTATTGTACGTACTCCTAGACTACTTAGATGATTTACAGGTCGTTCAATATCAAGTGTACTAATTAAGCTTACTGCACATGATAGGTTCAGATACAGCTTCTACAGATTCGGTCAAACCATTTTGGAATACATGAACCTGAAACACCAAACGGACCCTGCCGGAGTTCCTAGCAGGCGTGTCCAAACTGCCTCTTGATCCCGATGATAGATTGGTTTGACTGAAACAATCCGATCGGAATAATAACGGCTGACTAGGACTCTCTTCTTCCTTTTTCAAACGGATGATGCCAACGTCTTGAAATCTACCAAAATGAGATTGAACTCAATCAACATTTTTTCTTAAAGACACATACATGGTCTTGTATTGATAAAAAACGGTACTTCGTAGGGTATAAATTATGCAAACGCGAAGTGAATTGTAAAATGAGAGACAAATTAGTTCTCTTTCAAAATGTTTCAAAATGTTAGCTCCAAATTATTTTTTTAAAGAAATGGTACGCAATAGGGTGAAGTAGCAGCACTAATGAATCACGATAACACATCATCAAGGTAAACGCATCTTCAGTTGCCCGAAATAATTAAAAAGTCATTTTTGTTACAATGGAATGAAACTCGTCCATTTGTAATCCTAGATATGCTTCTACGGAACAAGCTTTATCATGGTTAATATATCGGAACACTAATTAAACTTTTCACCATAATGTTGAAACATTGTTCAATGTTGAAGACATAACGGAGGATCTACAGAAGACCGGCTTCCGGTACAGCAAACAAGCAGCCAGCACCAAAATTTCTAACTACAGATAATCTTTTAATTTGTAGTCTGCGATGAATCACGCGCAGATGAGAACAGCAAAATCGTCTGAGCAATATAAAATTCCGCAAGCTTGGTCTAACCAGCTGAACGAAGCAAGGGTTGAAACGGATCCTTGGGCCATTAAAATCGACTTGCAAACCAGATCGTGAAGTAAACTGGATCAGAAAACGTAGGACATTCGAACATTTGCCAATCTGAGCTATGCATCTGTTTTATTTTGTCATTGTGATAATTAACGCGTTTTAAAAATCAATGTTCATCCGTATTGTGGGATTTAGGTTTGAATGGAAATTAGGCATGAAAGGCTGACTTCAGTAGAAATTCATTGTAACGCGCCTTGGTGCACCCACCGAAGAAGCAATATTCATTATGCTGTTAGCATCATATTTTTCATAGCTTATTTACATCACATTATCTGTTATAAAAATGGACGCGGCTACAACAACAACCTTTCTCTCTTTAAAATTAATAACAAATTCAAAAAATCATTGTTCAGAATTTTTCTAAATGTTAACCTTGATTGTCTTTAAAGTTGATAACAGCTGAAAATGCGATCAACCTTCAATTGAACAGCATGTCAAAAAGCATTGAATGATTCCAAGGTTAGGCCGACGATTGTGTCCTCTGTAGATCTTCGTAATGAGCTCTTAAACTTACTGATTTCAATCAAAAGGAACAATAGTTATTTTTATAAGCTAACATTTCCCAAACTTGATATAGATCCGTTAAGTGAATAAGCTTGCTATTAGGAGAGTGTTTGGTGGCACATTAGCAATCTGTAAATTACAAGAAATAACTTGTGATGATACGCGATAATGAGCGAATAAATTTTCGTATATACGAGAAGGTATTCATTAAATAATTGTGAAAAGTTCCAGGTTTACCTTGCGGTCCATTCGTTTGAATTACAAAGATTCTTTTCAACCATATCCACACCGTAAATTTTCTTTACAATACTCCTGTTTTCAACCGGACCACCGACCAAGTACGGTTCATAATATCTGTGCGGATTTGGAAACCCACTGTCCGTTGCCAGGTACATATGCACGACGGCATTTTCACCGTAAAATCCAGACAGCTGCATTGTAGCAAAGTGGGCCTTAGTTTTATTTTGAGTAGTGATTTTATCTCAGCGGAATTCGTGAATTTTTTCAAAAGATCTTGAATCACCAAATTATCGGTGAATTTTTCAACAGAAGTATGCATTAATTTGTTCAAAATATTTAGTCATGTAATATTCCGTTCACACAACGGTCACTTATTTTTAATATTGATATTTGAATGACTGTATGCCCAGAAGGAGAAGATTTTTTAGACAATTTCTGGGAGAAAATTTTGACGCTATGCAACGGGATCTTTTCATTCACGGATTTAATTGACGCAAATAACCCTGCAGTCTCAAGTAGCTTTTGAGTGAGTAGACGCATTTTCCAAATCTGAAATTATTAAATAGCAACTAACTCTAATTTGTACAAACTCGATCGAACATTATTTTTGAGTTATTGTACAGTTCATTTATTTAAATTAGAAAGATGCTTCACACATACATTTACATCGTAAATCTTTAATTTTCATAGATAAATTGCCTTATCACGGAAACATTACTGATGCAATACAATGCTTATTATCCAGCAAAATTTTGGTTTGTTTATAAACTGACGCATTTTGCGTGACCTTCTAGGCATTGTCAAAAATTGTTCATAAAATCTATTTGAAAAAACAATCACCTTTACTGTTGGGAAATCATGTCCAGATCGATCTCTGATAACTCCGCGACTACCTTCTTTACGGTAACGCGCTCTATGTTGCAATTGGGGTTGTTTACAAATCAGTAATTGGCACCGCTGATTCGGAAGACTAATTTGAACCATCCGACATGGAGACATGACAACAGATTGGGAAACATTAGCAGAAGTAACAGATATTCGGTCGCCTGTCATGTACTCATGATCGATTGATGGCATGTAGGGAGCTGCATGAAAACCTGTCCAATGTTAGCGAATAAATAATGAGTAGATCAAAAAGGTTTTGCCTCGTTTGGTACAAGCATGTTTTATAATCTACCGACAAAAAATCCATACCAAGTATTGACACTTATGAAGATGATAAGTTATATGCTTTTACTAGTTGGGTTGTAATTTCAAATATTGACCGTATATTGATCTGCTTCGATTATCAATTATGTTAACTATTGTACAGATTATCATGATTTAGAAGTTTGAGAACATATGCAAAGTTATGACATAGTATGTTAGATTCGGTGAAACGAAATTGTGGAAACAAGTTTCGCTCGTATGTCACTGTTAAGTAAGGTTGGTATGACCAACCTGTTCAATCACATGAGCCCCCACTCATGTAGACTGGGTTTAAAACCCATAACCATGAATGAAAAACGTATTTGCATGCATCTCCATTACACACACAACCCACGACCGGTTTCGTGCAGTATGCACGCATTAGGTAGGGACAGTTGGATCAGGATCCGCATGCGCTTGAAACAGTGGAAGAATGGTATACAAGTTTTGCTTGTATGCCACTGTTGGGTAAGGTTGGTACAACTAAGCTATCCAATCACATGCGCCCAAACTCATGTAGACTGGGTTTGAACCAATGACCGTGAGCATAAACGTTCATTTGCCTGCATCACCATCACACACACACACACATCAGCTTACCCACCAGTGTCATACAAGCTAAACTTGTTTAGCATTCTTCCACTGTTTCAAGCCATGCGGTTCCTAATCCTGTTGTCCCAACCTGATGAGTGAAAACAGCACGAAACCGGTCTTGGTGTGTGTGTGTGTGTTTGTGAAGGAGATGCATGAAAATGAGTTTTCTATTGATGGTCATGGGTTTTAAACCCAGTCTACATGAGTGGGGCTCATGTGATTAAACAGGTTGATCGTACCAACATTACCCAACAGTGGCATACAAGCTAAACTTGTTTACCATTCTTCCACTGTTTCAAGCGCATGCGTATCCTGATCCTACAGTCCTTACCTGATGAATGCAAACAGCACGAAACCGTTCGTGGGGTGTGTTTGTGTTTTGGAGATGCATGCAAATGAGTTTTTTGAAATTGTGGAAATTTCGATTTTTACTTGGAAGCAGTGACTCAAGTTTGGTTTAAATTTTTCAGTTGATTAAGGGTTGATTTGAAAGTAGCTAACTCATGGCAACCACATTAGGGAACGTTAATGGTAATTAATATGCATCTAGTTTCCCACATACACTACAATGGATTCATTGTGGCTTATTGGTTAACAATTTAATTAAGTACAATTAGAACAATATTATTTATTGACAAGATAGGCAAAACGAGTATCAGCTTGCGAAATGTAGTAAGTGTAACTACATTACGAATATTCTTTCACGCTTCATCCATTAGCCCCTCTCAGAAATCTCAGAAATACAGCTCGCGAACGAAGGAGTGGCGAACAAAGATATTTCTGTGTATTATCCATATAAAATTGTTTAATGTTCAATCAATTTTGAACAAACTTACCGACACGTTACACAAAGCGATTTACGTATTGTTTGAGAAGGCATGACAATGTTTAATTGAATAGTTTTGAAGGATATTGTTAGTTAATCGCAACTATGAGAGTGTTTGAACAATTTCACGTACTTTCCGTCAGCTGGTGAATAACTAATGGGTACTCAGCCTGTGTATAATTTTGAATGTGTTGATATTCAGAATCTGGCATCTCGCTCGTATTGTCCGACCCAATATCTTTGAGCTGTTTTCTCGGTGACATTAGAGTTCCTGATTCGAACGAGTGTTTTTCACAACAGGTATTCAATAGACTTGCGTCTTCCCCAAATTCCGATTGAAGAAATCGCGAACGAAGGTTAGATGTAACATATACATCAGTATTGGTTTTGTTGCTTGATTCTGAATCAATAGGTTGCGGTAAGTAATACCTGGAATTCGCAAAACCGACCGTGGTGAAGTTGAAGGATGCGAATTTAGAATTTATGAGTGGCATGCGTTTACGCCAAACAACTGAGTTGACTATTTCACAAAAAATATAATATTTAAAATTAGGAGTGACTGGTACGCACATAGAGGGTCAAACATGGTATTCTAGAATTTACACAATATTATGCTAGCATTTAATTTGAAATGTGTTGTACGAAATACTGATTTGTTAATAAAAATGTTAGTGCAGGGCATGACATCAACACGATGACTGCTTTTCAGAACTGTTTTGACAATCAGATTGGAATCCCCTTTCAGTGAGTATGAATCATGATGAGTCGCAAGAATATTAAGTGTCAATAATTTTGAAATATCACTTAGTTTTTTATTTATATCCGTTTTGTCAAGGCTCACAGAAACGTGCCATGCTGCTTTCATCGGAGAAGAACAGACAGCACGAAACGGCTAATACATTATAACTGTTGGATATGTAAGTTACAGGAAAAATATATCGATTTGTGCTACTTATTCTGTTAAACCTTGGTGTTTTACGATGCGAACAACTACGTAGTGGTTCGATTTGTCACTCAAGAAATGATATTCAATCATTATCTTTTTTGAATACAGTACACTTAACGAAACCACAATTAGAATTTTTTATAACAATGCCGATGAAATATTCAATTCACAACCAAGTGAATTGTACTGATTTACTTTCATGTATGTGGTTGACTTACGCAGTAGTTTCTTGCCCCTCGTTTCTTTCGTGGAAGTTCATTTGGTTTAATTCCATCAACGATAATTAGAAGCTGTCTTCAGTAGTCAAAAATGTCAAGTTAAAACAGTTGTCCGAAGTTTAAACAAAACGAAAGGCTATATAATAATAGCTGAAATGTTACCAGGGATATATGTTAGTTAGTATTTACGGATGGTCAGATTATTGTAGTGAAAAAAATGAATTTGATATACAGCCAATTATATACAGCAAATAAAAAATTGAAAAATAGAGAGTAGACTGAATTTACGTTTATTTAATCACGTCGTGTTTAATAAATTTAGGAAACAATTCGGATATACATATATTTAAATGAGTAGTTTTTCAATTCTCCTGCACCTACTAGCGTCGAGAAGAACGAGTAGGTTTTGAAAAGTATCTTCTCGAAGGACCAATAGGGTGTATTTATATCCAATCCAGCGTTGTTTCACAGCTTCGTGATGAATTCTTTGAATGTATGCGGTTGAACAATCATTACATCCGGAATTTTCACGATTGTGTAAGGAAAATGAAGAAAATACACCGGTCCACCTAATTCCCATTTCAAAAAGACAAAAATGTTGCTTTGTTTTACTTTCTAGATTCAAATTATAATAAATCACAGGCTTCAATGCTGGACATTAAAGAAAATTATTAAAATAGAAAATTGGCAATATTATCACTACCATGAGATTAGTATACTGATTTCAGCAAGATTACCTTAAACAACGTCGTGTGATTTTTACTTTAGTAATGAACGTTAAGTTAGTGCTATCAATGAACTATACTGGTATTGGCTAGTGATTTTTAAGTATATTTCATCATCGATGACTTTTGGTGGATAACAGCTTTCGCACATCATATGCATCCTCATATTACACTTGTTTGATAAAAAATGGTGTCGTGTGAGATATATCAAAACTTTATTTCTTTTTCAAAATTATCGTTGCCACGCTTTGAAAGATTCAATATCTAAATCTAAAGGTTATTCTGGTGGTATAATTAAACGGTTATTACGTCAACTGCCCTACATCCTTTGGTCAGTGTGATCAGTTGTCATATAATTTCATGGGGTCTAAGGCTGTGATTTATTTTTACCGCTTGTTAAGACGTGTCATCGCATGGAAAAAATTTCATGTAATAAATATTGGTCATCCCCCTCATCCCGATGCATGTAAAATATTCAGTCAATTACTGAGTAAATTTCTCCGGATCTGGTGACCATGGAATCTTTGTCCAGTGGATGATCATAAATACAGATATATCAAATTGGATTATCTAAATAATATAATAAAATGTTTGATTCATTTATACTGGAAAGTTAATTATGACGACCTTGATATCAAGGTAAATCAAGATAATTTAACGACTTTAATTGCATATGAAGCTTAACAATAACCATAGGATGGTGAAAAATATAACGTAATTGTAAAAAACAATAGAAATAATTATAATAAAAAGTATATGAGTAGACGGGAAACGAATAATGCATTTAAACTTGTCCAATTTAGTTTTAAACACATACAAGTTCGTTGAATGAGAATGTAAACTGTTCCAAGTGAAACAGATACGGAAAGATAGAAATACCTTCTAAGGTTCGGGTGGGAAAGGGGTACCTGCGGATTGTACATTTTGAATTATTCAGTAGGTCATTCATATATTAAATAAATAATGGCGAATACAATGGTTTCCAAAAACCTCGGTAACAGTCACAATCGTATTCAGAGGCACTTGTTGTGGGATAATCACCAACAACAAATGATAAACGATCTTACAAACGTTTTTCGTGTGAATGCTAATTTAAATAAATATTGACGAGGCTTTCAATGCATCAACAAAACAGCAAGCCATAGCACTTTTGAAGAGTTCAATTGACGAACGAGTCAAATATGTAAACAATGTGAAATTTTCAAATAACTTTAATTATTTATTTGCATGTAGTTGCATGCAGGTTACATTTAAAGGCTGATTATCTATAAAAAAGTTATTTCGTTTTTCAAATAGCTCTGTTAACGATTATTTTAGCGTCACAGTGTGTAAATCTTGCAAGTATAAATTAATCTAAGGAAATACGCTACGTTCACAGTGTTTGGGATGAAGTTAAACGTGGAACAGACACAACACTCTGGTTGTAATCATTTCATATATTCAATTTAAAAAATATTCCCTTCTTTAATTTCGAGGACGAATCATTATTCAAATTCAGAAACTTTTCGTGTTTGGATACTCGGGTGAATGAATACATTTTAAAATTGAGTTGTACTAGCCTTAAATTTAAATTTAAATACTGAATAACCGAAATTCTCCGTAACAAATCTGCCATGTTTCAAATTGACGTGATCAGTTCCACCTCGATTGCATTTTCATCCATTTTTCTTTTACCAAGGACATATAAAGTTTTTGTTCCGAATGCGGTTTTAGTCCAAAATATTCATTTGCATTCTTTACCGTCACACACACCCCACGACCGGATTCGTGCTGTTTGCACTCATCAGGTAGGGACCGTAAGATCATGATCCACATGCGCTTTCGTTTTCGTTCAGATGCTTTGGGTGGGTTTGGGGAATTTCGGTAAGTGTAAAGCGAATTGCGTGAAAAACAACCTTCCACACGGATCGTTTCTCGGTGGTTGCAACCATCGAGACGAAGTCTTTTCATCCTTGAAATGAAATATTTTTAAATAATATTTCGTGAAGAAAGCCGCGTTCTGATAAAACTTCATATTCTGTTCGCTTCGAGGGATGTCGATCAGTCTACTGTTAAAGTTAGACTTTTGAGCTTGTTGATAAATTTCACGTGCTTTTTCAACCAACCAAAAATCATATAGGAATTTTCTAATCAATAAAGATTATTTATTATAAACACATTCCACCAAACCAAAAAAATAACACCTGGCGCTGGATGAAAACTTATAACAAAGACTGCATTAGTAAAAGTTCAGTGTTGAACAAAGGATAGACTGCATAGTTTAAAAGAATTTTTTTCCAGGCTTCACTGAATCAACCCTTGTTCGGCTCAACCTAATTCCAGATGTGATAATTGGATTCATTGTATCCAATGGCAAATATTCACCCTATGCCTCACTTTGCTAAATAACAACAACAATAATAATAATCATAATTTAAATGTTATTTTACTTGAAACAAACTATGGAAGGATTGTATGCATCATATAATGTATTTATTATATGATCGCCTATCAAAATGTATACCTTTAGTCATTGATTGAAAGCTTGTATTCAGCTTCGCAATGAGCATTGGACATTGTTTTTTTAGCTCATGCGAGGGTAGTAATTGATAAGCACCAACGGCGCGTTCACGTAGTACTTCACATGCCTAATTCAAATGTTAACAATGAGTCAACACACAGTTTAAATGCAATCGCTTTGTAAAAATTACAATTTAAACTTTCGACTTAGGATCAATAAACTAGAAACATGTTATTAATAACATGTTTCGTGAACGGTTTACAAAGTAAACCGATACATTCAAAATATAACTTCCGACAGCGGTGTAGCATTTATACATGTCGCATTGTTTATATTTTCCTTGTTACAATTACATTATCCTTGTGCAATAATCGAAGAAAAATATTGGAATCTGTTAATTGCGGTGACGCTATGGATTTTTGGATTGCAAATCCGAACTATTAGTTTCAGGCAGGTTGAGTCATGCCATTTACTCTGGATATCCTACTTATTGTGTTATTACCTAAAGTAGCGAATTGGGGGTGTATTATCCTCGGTTGCACTAATAGGTAAGCCAAGGCAGTCCAATATGGAGAACTATCTGTTGCCCATGCAGCAAGCGCTCCCTCTCTGCGACACCATTGGAACGTTTAAACAAAGATGATCGCGCGAGCATTGCCAGAAAATAAGTGGAAAACAACTTATTACTGACCAACGGGAGTCCACCTCCAGATTCTACTTTCAGGTTAACTGGTGATGACATTTTTATCATTAGCTGTAGACATGAGGCTGTAGAGGATTGTGATAATTATTATATTAAAATCTGGCGGACTGTTTTCGCGGATATACGATCTCCACCTGCATAGAGTAAACCGGTTTTGCGGCACCAGTCAGTCGCCTTCGTTTCTTCCACTGCAATTTAATGCTCTTACGAATTTTAACTCATTTACCTTTGATTACATTTATTAATTTCCTTACGTTCTAGAAAACTAATTAAAATCTTTCGCTGATTTCTATTTGTTGTCGCTGCATTCCGTTTCACTAGAGAAATTACGGTTTCGAGATTTATTAGTGTTATATTAGCAAGGTGATTCACTCCAAAAGCACCTCCACATTTTAGCGAATCAGCGCGAATTAAAATTTCAAAAATTTGAAGTAATCCCTGTGTCGCTGAAACTCATGAATATGATCATTATAATGCCATTCATTCAGTGAATCTAATTGTATTGCAAGGGTTGAAATGTTTCACAGATCATTTCCTGCTCAAATCGCCTAATGCGGTTAGTTATCTACAACAAGTGCAGTATTGTGCTAACACCTCAAGCACTTTGTCACATGCTGTGTGTTATACTGTAAATACTATTATTACGAGCACTTCCCGGTATTCTTTTCATTATTCTGGCCAAGATTCCTTTTCAGCAGAAGTTAAATTTAGTGTAGTACAGTACAATCCAACTAAATTTCAAATCCGGCTCTACGACACAAACTAATTGTCAATCACGTTCAGAATGCTGATAATTTAAACCACGTTTATGAAGAGTTTGTTCAAGTGAAACTTTCGACTGAATAGGGAAACGCAAGCGTTAAAATCTCAGATCATGTCAGAAGTAACGACATTTGTTAATAGGAATTTTGCTGTTCTCCGCTTTTTAAACACTGCTGTACGCAGGAATACAATGGAGAATCATACTGCACGGGTTGATTTATTACATTTCTCAAGAGGCGCCTTTACTTTCTAAACTTGTCTGTCGCAGAAATTCGCCACTTTTCGAAGCAATTGAGAATTTAAAAGACAAGTAAACGACAGTCGTAAATGTAGATTTCGACACGCGTTTTCCCTCTATAATTTAATCTTGTATGACCAAAAAGCGAGTAGGTAACTTTAGTATCATGATCTCAGAATCCAAGATGGTAATGAGGTTGGACTAGACCGCTGGGTAAAACCATATTTTCGTTTAATTATTTCAAAGCATATGATTTGAAGCTTGTGTAATGAGACATATTAAAATGATTCATTATGCTTCTTCAAACAATGATTGTTTACAGCCTGGTTGTTAAGCATTAATTGGAGACAATGAAGTTCATATTAAGTGATTATTGAAACAATGGAAATGTGGTAAACTAGGTGACACTTTGGAACCACTGTTACGTAGGCTTCGTACATCGAAATAGGACGTTGAAATTCAGAACCATTGAGTGATTTCACTCAAGCGCATAAAACGTTAATAACGGTCAATGTACCATGGTGCTCATATTAAAGCACTTTCCCAGCACAACCACTTCCGGGCACTTTGCCGTTATTAGAGGATTAGAATAAATATTAGGCTTCCTGTGTTTTTGTTGATCCGAAAAATTTGGTTTTGTCTAGCGAGCGATATGGTTATTTAGATGCAGATTTCCTCTCACAAAAAATCAACACCAAAGTTTACCGGAACGCACTACGTTAAATTTGATGATTAGTACTCTGATTGCTTCTAGTTCTAGTTTGTTCAATAAGCCTTCGATTAGAAAACATTTTATAACTACAAAATATAACGTTACATACCGCCATATTTTGGCTAGGGTGAATCATCTTATGCCAAGGGTAAACCACCCATTTTGTGTTAATACACATTAGTGTCATTTTGTATTGGGCTACTACATACGTTCGCTTGCGGGGCACTTGAATTGGCAGTGCTTACTCTTTACTTTAAACATTATTTAGGCTACTCCTATATTTCAAATGTGCGTTTAATATCCCACTATGGTAAATTATAATATAAAATGAGGCGAGTGTTTTGAAAATGCTATGGAATTATCGATTATACCATGAATGACATAAATTGAAATCATAGGTCAAGGTCATCACAAACAGCCTTAAGAGGATTCCTTCGAAATGTATTGAAAAACGGTAAAAGAATAGTTACGAATGTCTGAAACATATAAGATGTCTGTTTTGATTACGCTGTTTCGCAATATCCGTTCTCTAAGGGGACAACTGCCAGAAGTCAGTTCAATGTTATTGAGTTCAGTATATTCTGACTGTGAATTTGTTGCATATTAAGGAACATGGCTACATTCTAGAAATAACGAAAATCTAACGAGTAGTTTGAAAATTTATGACCCAATCGCGAATGCAGAGCAAAACCTTGTGGATTTATAGTGGCCATTTATGTGGAGGAAAAAGTTTCTGAAATCCTAAATTACGATTTACTTAAAATTGCAATAACATTCGCTATACGCTATTGAATGCCGAGCAGGTTTTTTCATTCTAGATGAAGCTGCTTTTTCATTAAAGTTTCTATTCATTTCCACATAGTCATCTACATCGACTTGTGACGTTTTCGAATTTATTGTAAGTGAGTTTTCAATTTTTGAATATCTTTTCATTTTATTGAATAGTGACATTTTTAGGGTGGACACTTCCTGCTTGCAGAATAGCTCATTACCGAATATAGTAGATTTCGCATCTGCAAATGATGCTTAAATAAGCTATTGCTTTGTGGCAGATATAGCGCAATTTTCCGCGTCTGCGCCGTCGCCAATCGCTGGTATAGATAATTGTGATCAGATTGACTTCGAAAATCTATATAAAAGTCTGTTTTTATACAAAATAATTCTTTCGTGAGCGATGCAATAGAAGCTATATAGAGAATTTGCAGTTAATGTTCCCGTTAATTCTCATCTCTGTATTCTCTGTTAGTAAAGTCTCACAAGAGTGTGATGTCAACTCAAATTAGCTAAACCTTTTGCTCTTGTAGTAACGAAAACCTGTCCAATCAGAATATAGATGAGAAGGAAATTCCCATTTCAAACATGTTTCTTATCCATCGTAATCGTATGGACTTTGGAGGAGGAGGGGTTGCTATTTAATATGATCAACACCTCGCGTGTAGATAAATCACGGACAACGATTTGATACTGGAAGACACACTGTTGCATTCACATGAATTAACAACAACTGGAAATTGTGTTGTTGGAGTGATTTACCAAACACCGTTAGCAGACGAATAATACAATGCCAGTTTATCCTAAAAACATCAGCTGGTATATTCTAGATATCGCAACAACTTCCTTATTATCGGGGACTTTAATCTCCCATAATTACAGAAGGGCGAGATTCCGCCTGTAAATTCTCTTGATTATATATTCTACGAAATTCTCAAGAAAATTTCTTTATTTAACCACATATCAAGCTGTACTCGCTCCAGAAGCACAAACACACCGTCCATAATCTCTCTTGTTCGGACGAGCGAGGACAATGTTATCGAAGATGTACATTATGAAGCATTACTTGGAAAGGGTGATCATGCAGTCATTGTTTTGGACTATATATCTGAAGCGAAAATAGCTAGTGACATTCATAGAATAAAAAGAAATATCGATTCATTTGCATTATCAAGAGCTTCAAGAACTCACTGATTAGGCACTGATGTACAGCATTGTTTATCATCGATACTGGAAAAAATCAACGGTAACAAAGAACTGTGCTCTGAATAAGTTTCAAAAAAATGAAAACATGGATTTAAATTAACGATATGGAGCCGATCAGTGAAATGGATAAAAGTGAGAAATTGTGCGTGGATGAACCGCATACTGAAGTCAACAACTGAATACTGGGAATCCTAACGTTTGATGAGGAACAAAGTTACTACATTTGTGTTAAATCAATCACATGGATAAAATTTAAGGAAAACCGTACCTCATCTTTTAGGTCAGGGTACAGCCAGGCGTTTCCGCTTTACTCAGCTCCACCTCTCGAGACTGCCAACGAAATCGCTCAATTTTAATATAGATGGTTCTACCCAAACAAACGCTTAAGCTATTTTACGCTTGCTTTTAGA